>JARFOD010119549.1:0-14652 GCA_031763545.1 Mopalia muscosa | reverse complement strand
TTAAACCTGAGCCAAGGGTCCCTTTTACTTGGTTATACCTGAGCCGAGGGTCCCTTTTACTGGGTTATACCTGAGCCAAGGGTCTCTTTTACTGGGTTATACCTGAGCCAAGGGTCAGTGTGAAGCGTCTCTGCTTGTAACAGAAAATACTTGAATACAACATTTATAAAAGAAGATAATACACATAGTATATAATCTTTTACATGACAAGATTTTTTCAAGAAGAAAATATTCATAAAACAGCTATTTTTACATATAAATTTCGTTCAGGTCTGCTTTTGTTCTCTGTTTAGTGTTCTTTGCATGTTCTTTATGTTGTTATGTTGGCATGTAAATTGCATTTGCTTCAAGTTTGAACACAATATTTCAAGATTATGAAAATTTGAGGTAAGATATCCTTTTTTACGCTTGTTTATCTTGAGATTGTTGGTGCTGTATGGAACTTCCTGTTTTTCTGGTGTTCCCAGAGCTGAGGGGTAACACAGAATTTTTCTGTTTGTGATGTATTTGTATTCTGGTCATTAATTTTGCCAGTGGTCTCAAAGGGGGTTTTTGTCAGTGTTCTCAAAAGGGGGTTTGGTCAGTGTTCTCAAAACGGGTTTTTGCCAGTGTTCTCAAAAGGGGGTTTTGCCAGTGTTCTCAAAAGGTGGTTTTGCCAGTCATCTCAAAAGGTTTTTTTTTCCAGTCGTCTCAAAGGGGGTTTTGACAGTCGTGTCAAATGGGGTTTCCTTCACCCAATGTGTTGGCACAGTTAAAGAAGTGAAATGATTTTAAAAATATTTTTAATCATCAAACAAACAAACAAACAAACAAGTCCTATAACCTTGTGGTTTTTTAAACAAAAGACCAATATAAATCTGATTTGCTGCCCCAAATTTGAACTCAATTGCGCAATTTCATAAAAAAAAATTGTTGTAATCAATCACTCAATTGATTGTAAAAAAAATTATTATCTTATAAAGAAAATTTGTTTTAACTTAATCTACAATACATCAAGACTGACTTACTGAATGATCATTTATATTAACCATCAAAAATTGCTCTTTTTTGTATGGGGGGGAGAAAAGTTCATGTTTTTGTTTAAATTGATTGTTGTACATCTAAATTTTTTGGAGGTGAGGGGCAACATGACGCCTTTCTGTTTGTCGTTTGTTTCCACAAGTTTTACCTCCTTCGTTGTCATGCCTTGTCTTTGTTTGTTGCAAGCCGCATTTAGAAGGGTTAACTTCATCTATTGGCCATGCACGCTGTCATTTGTGTGTTATAACCTAGAGAGCGTGTTAAACCCCAATCAACAAAACAATTCTTGTTTTTGCATCTTGTCTTGTCTATGTTTGTCATCAGGGGTGTCTTAGTGCTGGCACACTGTCATTTGATTGTTGGGATGGGTTCTTTAACTCCTTAGGATTGAACGCTGGCCAGGGGCATTAGCCAGAAATCAAAAGTATGGTGTCCAATATGGTCAGTTTGCTTCAGTTTTTTTTTTACTTTTTAATTTACTGGGTGTCCAACTTTAACAGTTTCCCTCTCCTGCGTGCTAAAGTATCTTAAAAAAGGGTGTCCAAATGAGCCAACGTACTCCGACTTTTGGGCTATAGCTTCTGAGTCAGATTTTTTGTTGTCATTTGATGAAATTCTTCTGTACTGTTGTTTCACCAGTCCTACATTTTTTATGTTTTTTGATTGAACTAACAGCAAAGCAATGGGTACATGTAAATCACCCCAAACTGAAGACTTTTGTCAATATTAATGAAAGTCGATGATAGCATATAGCATATTGTCATTTCTGTTTTACAGCAAATTGACAATGACGGTATCAACCATCATAATCCTCATGACAGGATGTTTGCCAATAGACGTGACAATTTCCCAAAGCGTCGCTTCGATGAAAACAACAACAATGATCAGGATAATCATGATAATAGGATATGGAATCAAGGACCTCTCAAATTACAGGTAATAATTTTATTATTCTGACAAATGTTGGTTTTAATATTACGGGGTTATGTGGAGGAAAAAACCCCATCTAAGCAACCCGCTCTCATACATGTACCAGGGGCCTGTCCCACAAAGGGATCTAAGCTTAAGTTCATCTTAATCATCTTGGCAAACAGTACTGGAGGTATTGTGTCGTCATGGTAATACGGTCAATTAAGTCTAAGTTTGTTTCGCGGTATCCATCTTCAACAGGAATAATGTACAATTTTAAGGCCGAGTAGTGAGGTGTGAAAAAAAGAATGATAAAACTCCCTCAATATAATCTTCACTGAAGTGAGAGGATACTGTGGATGGAAATGTAGATGTTGGTTTTATATATTAAGGTTAAAAATGGCCTATCAAAATTGAGATTGTTCCACAACTTTCTGAAGCTGTATGACAAATGTCTGGGTGATGATTTCCAGGGGTTTGACCCCCGGGGAACCTCTTCCCAGGGCCCCATGAGGGAGCGGGGGGGCCATGGCCCTGCAGAATACTCCCTCGGCTTCCTCGGTCGATCGTAAGAGGCGAGAAAAGAGGTTGCTGTCTGTTGCCCTGGTGTTTGCATAGCTAAAGAGTAAGGGAAGCAGATTTGTTTGTTATGTTCTATATTTGTGTCCGTCATATAAGTGAAACACCTTGAGTACGACGTTAAACACCAATCAAACAAACAAACAAACAAACTGACTGTATGCTCCACATCTTAGTTATGGTAGTCTCAATGTTTGTTGGAATTCACACCGTCATATAAGTGATATACCCTTAAATCACGGTTTAAACCACAATCAATCAGTCTACATTTATGATAACTATACAAACAATACACACATTTATAATTGGTATTCATGAAAGCTTACACTATATTACAACATTCTGGCTTCCTCGATGTGGAATCCATGAAGTTATTGTGTGTTGTCAGCTTTCAGTTCCGATTCGTCATTCTGACCAGTAGCAGCTTCCATAGAATTACACACAAAAGACACCCACTTGATTTGAGCTGAAGCGGTTTCATTGAGTCTGCAGTGTGTGTGTGGCAAGACTATAGCGATAACAGTCTGACTGCCTCAAAATCAATGAGTGCTTCTGTAGGCCGGTTTATACAGTAACAGCCATTTGACTCTCTTCCAACTGTTAAAGACTCCGTTTTTTACTTTTTTCCTCTGCCACTTTGCGGAACACAAGTTTGGTGTATTCTAAAGTTAATCACTGTGCTATAGGATACTTCTCTATCAACAGTGTGGGCAGTTAGTGAGCAGAAGAAAGGGGAACGGACTCAGCATCTACCTGGGGTGCCCTTCTGTGTTTATAAGGAAGAGCCTCTGGACTCTGGGCAATGTGCTATCCTACATGTAGTTGTGTAACTCCTGGGATACTGGTATTTCTGGAGATCTTACAAATTGTTTATCAATGTGTTTCTGGTCTTTAGTATATGTACCAAGAAACAATAGACAAGACTTTGTTTGATGTGGGGTGACTCAGAATTAAAAGCAGGCATACAGACCTTTAATAGGAACATGGAACTTCAGCAAGTTATATGATTTCTGGATTTACAGGAAGCTTTAACAATTTAATTAAACAATTAATCAATTTCTGGGTAAAAGCTGGATAAGATTTATAGGAAGCTTCATGGAGTTTTAGTCTAATTAAACAAATGGTCGCATATGTTGTTATATCTACCCAGTTTACCGCAAAATTTGATGCCTGGTCTAGACAGCAAATTTTCCTGAAGAAAAAACAAACCACTGGATTGTAAATCAGCTGCAAAGCAATTATTGCAGCGAAGGTATACATGTATCAAAAAGTTCTTATTCTACAGTGCCACATATACCTAAGATAGTTTTAGATTCCTATTGGATGTTGGAATAGAGCTATTGGTTGTCTGGGGGTTGTGCTCTGCCTTGAAGTAGTAGACAACATAATGGCTATATTTGTCCCATGACGCGGGCACACCTAATGAATACAACAGTCCTGTCACAGTTCTGTTTGGGATTTATAGCAGCATGTGCACGGAATCTGGAGTCTAGTCTCTTCTACATACATCCAGTTCCTCAAGGGAAGGCTTTCATAACCACTGCACACCGAATCAACCTTAACATATTGGTTTCAGTATAAACCTTCAGTTACATGTACTTCATGTGGCTGTTTTGAAGTTTTGCCAATTTATTGGATTATTAATTATAGGCAATTTGTTCGATCCAAAGGATGGTGCATATAATTGAGGATTTATTATTCTATCATTGACCACAATTTGTTCTTGATGCCAGGCTTCTCCAGCAGGAGAAACAGCTCACAGAATTTGACAAAATAATTAAATTCGTACAGATTTTTAAGAATAAGTTTAAGTTCTCTTTCAATAAGTGGATGTAAGATTTGAAATTTCAGACTTGATTTTGATTGGCTGATTGTTGTATAAGCTTATATGTTGATGGTTTGGATAATGATGACCAGCCATACATGGATACTATAAGTATGGTACACCGTTTGGACCAAGTTCGCATGAACAAAGACACTCCAGAAGAGGTTCGTATTGAAAAATGCACTTAATATTAATTAAGTTAAATTTCTTTCTCTTTTGTGTATAATTTAAATTATCAAAAAATTATAAAAGTAATTATTATTCCTGAATGGAATAATTATAATTTCTTTTATAAATAATTTTGTTCTTTTCCCCAACTTTGCAGTTAACTCCAAGCAATAATTTATTTTCCTCAAGTAATAAAACGGATAATTTGTTACTACATGTACATATAGAGATATAAAAAAAGCATATATATTGAAAACATTTAAAAGTGAAGACTTCTTTTTTAAATCAATTTGAATGCATATTATCATTTTTCGATCTACATCTATTAGGAGACAAAGATTTTAGGAGAGATATTAACTATACATGTTACATGTATCATGTATGATTAAAAGCTTTTTGGGCTCTTTAATTTATCCCTTGGTTTTAGTAGTCTGTATTGAAAGTCAACTACCAGGTAAATGTACATGTACTGTGTACATCCCTGAGTGGTTTGAACTAGGTTTTATTTCCATATTTCACCAGATGTGGCGTAAGACAAAGATCAATCAATCAATATACCACCAAATGTGGCGTAAGACATTAAGATCACTCAATCAATATTCCACCAGATGTGGCGTAAGACATTAAGATCAATAAATCAATATTCCACCAGATGTGGCGTAAGACATTAAGATCAATAAATCAATATTCCACCAGGTGTGGATTAAGACATTAAGATCAATCAATCAATTTTCCACCAGATATGGCATAAATATTCCACCAGATGTGGATTAAGACATTAAGATCAATCAATCAATATTCCACCAGATGTGGCGTAAGACAAACATCAATCAATCAATATTCCACCAGATGTCATGTGGCGTAAGACATTAAGATCAATCTATAAATTTTCCACCAGATATGCCATAAATATCAACCAATCATTATTTCCCCCAATGAGGTGTAAGACAAATATCAATCAAATATATATTCCATCATATGTGGTGTTAGACATTAAGATCAACTAATCAATATTCCAACAGATGTGGTGTAAAACATTAAGATCAACCAATCAATATTCCACCAGATGTGGCGTTAGACATTAAGATCAATCAATCAGTATTCCAACAGATGTGGTGTTAGACATTAAGATCAACCAATCAATACTCCAACAGATGTGGTGTTAGACATTAAGAACCACCAATCAATATTCCAACAAATATTTGTGTAAGACAAAGATCACTCAATCAATATTCTACCAAATATGGTGTAGGACAAAGATCAATCCGTTGATATTCCACCAGATGCTTGTGATAATAAAGCATCGTTTGTTAGAATTGTGATTAGTGCTGGTCATACAAACAACCAACCATGCTGTTATGTCTGCAATAATAGATTTCGTTTGTTTATATATGTAAATGTATCAAACTCAAGAATGGAATGTCTAGAATTGTATCCATCAGTTACAAATTCACCTAGCAGAAATGTAAAGTAATTCTCTAATCAATGAATTATTCAGTCGATATATTTATCATATGAGACATATTAGGTGTTTAATTTTTATATAGTCCTTTATTTAGGGCCCTCAGGCTCAGGGCTTTGTAATACAAGAGAAACAAAAATCTATAGGACCTACTGGTTAAGGCGAAACTTCCTTCTGTATCAGACAGGTTGTAACTCATTCTTTTTAACACACATATTCATTCGTTAATCCCTGTATCTCTGAAATACTTATTTGTAGGCTGATTTATTCATAACCCATGCCAAATATCTTGTTAGCTACATTTTTAACAATATTTTATACACCATATTAATGGCCATTAACTTCTCTCGAGATATCTGTAGGTTACCCATCTCGAGATTAATGTTTATTAAAAAACTTGTCTCTAGGAGTTATCTAGAATACAAGATGATTCTTCGATTTTATTTAATCTACATCCCTGTGCCAATATGATTGTTTATAGAAAAATATAGTCCTTATCTATGCATATCAACATTTTCAATAAAAAGTATAGGCGGTATAAAAAAAATGTAGGTAAAAAGTATTAATTGCTAACATAATCAAGGAAAATTAAGTTTCTAAAATTAGGTTTGAAAGCAATATATTTATTCAACTTTTTTATGATATCGCTCCTCGCACTAAATAACTGTGGAGCGAGCTTGAAAATGGAATAAGGCGTTTTCAAAACTTGTATGTGATTATAAGCTATTTGTCATTGTATAAACAATAACTTGACCTCCTCTGCCGCTTGAGATTTATAAATTCAGGCAGCTACCTATAGATGGTGGGCAGGAGGTATAATGCTCTTTCAGTTTGGTCAGATTAGTTTGTTTGTGCGAATGCTTGATGTTTAAAGTGACTAGCATTAAATCACGAACACCATCGGAAAAACTTCGAATTTCTGCTTCCAATACGATTGTCACCCATTTCATTGACAAACTTGGTAGTAAAGAACAGACTATAAATGGATGTTTGCTTGTCAGCGGGGACATCACAAGTGCCATGCTGTATGAACCTTCGGAACAGCCTGACGTTCAGGTGACGTGTAAGGGGGTTAACGATGAAAAGGTTAAATCCAGTTTAATAAGCGATTTGTTCAAACTATATAACCTTCTAATACCTTGTAGATTTGAACCTCTTGAGAGTTTTATAGAAATTCCTCAGTTGTATATAGAACTTGGTAAATATGTCTATATGATGGGTAGGCCTATAGGCTGTGCATCCCGACGTGGTTGGGATGAAGGAACAATGCACATCACCGACGGCAGTGCTAACACCCAGTGACATCACATCATGGCCAAAATAACTGCACTGCATGCCAGCTACGTTAGTTGGTTATATAAAATGCGTATTTACTCCATTAAGACGAATCGTGTATACCGTTAATTTTCTGCATCAGAAACATACATACCGGCTCTCTTCTCTTGATATAGCAGTTTGAATAATCACACTGGCACAGGGATGTTGACTAATCACATTGGTACAGGGATGTGGATTTAACATAATGGTACATGCAGTGATGTTAAATAATCATACTGGCACAGGGATGTTGACTTATCACATTGGTACAGGGATGTGGATTTATCATAATGGTACATACAGTGATGTTGAATAATCACACTGGCACAGGGATGTTGACTAATCACATTGGTACAGGGATGTGGATTTATCAAAATGGTACATGCAGTGATGTTAAATAATCACACTGGCACAGGGACGTTGACTAATCACATTAGTACAGGGATGTGAATTAACGACACAGACGCACGGATGTTCTTTGGTACACTTATTTATTTGTAGATATCGAATACATATAGAGCAGGTGACCTATTTATCAAACAAGACATGCAATTTTTTAGTATCATAATTGAAAAACACCTCATTTAAAACCAGACAAATTTGTTCACTCGTATACCTTGATTTTGTTGTTCTATATTACCAGAAAGGAGACACATTTACATCCCACATAATGACTTTTTTCACTTTTTTAAGGTATGTTCATTATCGCCTACCATTGCCTCTGGCTTTCCCTATAGATACGTGTTAACTCTGTGCGTACTGTATTTGACTCACTCATACGTGTGTAGCTCGGTTCCGTGCTGGTATATATGTACTTAAACAGATAGTAGAGTTAAGCGAACTGTTTGTGTCCATAATAGTTCTCAGGAAATGTGAGTGAAAATAAGTAATTTCGGATCAGAACCTTTCTATAGTCCAGTAATGAAATAATACAATATAACATAAATCAATTTACATATTATAGCTATTTACATTTTTTAATTATACACATTTTGTTTAATCTAAACAATAATTACTTTTATTTAATTAGCGATAACTTTTTTGCAATCGTGCCAACGACGCTAATAATAATGTCAGAGTATAGATGAGATGTTTTCTTTAATTATAGCTCTAAATGAAGTGTTTCGCTCTACATATAAGCCCACTTTGCAAAAATAACATATTCCTACAAAATCATGTAAAAGACAATACCTTTAACACAAGAAATAATTATTACCAGTGGTATATAAATATATATAATTTGATACAAAGTGGTACGTAACATCAAAATATTTAATGCTAAAGTTGACTGCTATGTGGGTCATTGGTTATAATCAGCTGTGTTCCTTGTAGACTGTTGAAGACCCAGATTCGTATCTCATGTGTTGTGCGCATTAATTCACAGCATATTAATATAACTTAAAAGTATTAGCCTCTTTCGGTCCAGAACTAACTGTATATTATCTCTGTTAAAATATGTCATGCATATATTTATTCGCTCTGTTGCGCTTAAACAATAAAACTCTGTTATTAAGCTGAGAGTTTATATAATATTTATTTCATATTGAACCAGGCGTATTCCTTTTACCTTCCAAAGAAATTTGTTGCTTTTTATTCATTATATATTTCTTTATTTATTTGTTTGTTTGTTGATGTGGTCATTCATTCGTTGATTATGATTCATTCAGTCACAAAACATGATGTTAAGTAAATAATAGAAGCTAAACAATTATCAGTCTGTGTCGATCCAACAAGAATTGACATCACAGTGTGTCTACCATTCCGCCTATTAATCAGCTGACACTTTTGAAAAGACCTTTAGGCCAATCACATCTTAAGGCTACCACTGCGCCATACCGTTGTTTTTACTGTACCGGGGTCAGGAATCGGTTGACCAGAGATTAATGCACTAGTTGTGGACTATATTATTATGGTGAAAACACATCTTTATATAGATGAATTATAAATTTACTACTGGTTTAAAAAAAGATAAGGTTTTTCAGTTTTTAAGGTCTGTCTGTTGTCTGAAAGTTTCGCGTTATTTTGCTATATATAAACACGATTAGCGAATAGTCTTGGTTTGTATAGCAATCGTTGTATTGTATAGAGGTTGGGCAAATAATTTTTTTTTTTATAAAATAACTTACTGTTTAGAAATTGATAATCACGGTAGTTTTGTTATAATAGGCTTTCAGAGAAGGCCAGTGGGCTGATTCAGTCCATGGTCTATATATATGGACTATTTACATGTACTATTTACACTTGAGGACTTGGAGCCTCAATCGGAGGGTGTTGGGTTCGATACTGGACGGGTTTTCTGATCTGGGATCTGGTCAAACTAATTCAGCGTCAAAATAACTAAACAAATCAGTTCTTTTTTCTGTGTTTCGTTGCTTTTTTCAACTGTTTTGTGTTTTTCTGGAATATTTGTTTAAAAGATACATCACGATTAACTTCTTGATAATTTACTTTTATTTCGGAATCTTTTAACATACCTGCAACAAAAAATACCTGTTAGTATTATAAGACCTTATCACATCAACCAATTCCAGACCAACGTATACAGACACTTCTCTGTTTAACATATATTTGGATATAGACACATGTACTGCAATTCCTTTCATTTATCTGGAGGCAAATTAGCATGGTAATATGTACAGCAGGTCTTACGTTTATTTGTATTATTGTTTTGGTGTATACGATATCATAATTTATGAATGAATGTTCTATAAGCTATAGTTATTAGCTTAAAGGTTCGTGTATAAGTCTTAGTTTTGAACAAATTGTGCGGATTTTTTTTTTTTTTTTTTTTTTTTTTTGTGATACGGCTCGAGTTTTCATGGTACAGTGAATTCACGACACGGATGAGTTATAATCCCGTCCATCTTTCTTACCAAGAATGTTATCTTGAAACACGAACTATCTCCAGAGATAATATCTAACAAAATGTTTATTAATACAACCTTTCAACAAAGATTTATAATTAAATTATCCTCGCTATCAGTGCAATCTGCGAGCAAAAACTCTAATAACGCGACGGGGAAAACTTGCCATAATCAGACAAGGGATTTACAAACAAACAAAAAAACACATAAAACTATTTAAAACAAAGGCAATTATAAATTTAAATTCAGATAAATGAAAGGGGACATATTAATTTGGGTGTATGTAAATAGTTTTTTTTGCCGATAGAACGTGTGATTTTATGGAGAAATTTGTTTTACTCCAATTAACATGCAAACTTGGAAAACGCCTAGTCTAGTTTCTTTAATTGGGGCCTTTTTAGAATATTTCACTGGCGTATCTGTTTAGGCTATATTTATGGTCAAATACCATGTCTCATTCCATATGACATCATGATTTGTACATTTCGGACCGCTTTGACATGTGCTATAAGCTGATGATCAATAAGCAGTATATTTAATTGATACAGGGGGATCACATGTTCGCAAACACCTATTTCAAGTATAACTCAGTTGGTTGGAGTGATGGTAATGCTAGTTTCGAGTTCGAATCCTAGAGGAGACAAGCAAAAATTTCTCTCTGTACAATAAAAATAGATCAAGGAAATTAGGCAACAGAACAATAATAAAACAAAGAACTATTTATTTTGATAAGATTACGTCACATATAATGGGAAAACTGATGGAGGTGTTGATTAGTTGGTTGGTTGGTTTGTGTGTTAGCTTGCTGGATGGCTGGCTGGCTGATTGGTTCGCTGGTTGTTGCTGGTGTGTTATTTTGTCGGTCGGTCGGTCAGTTGGTGGGTTGGATTGAGCTACATTCATACTTTTTAAAGAATGTGCCCCAAATTCTATCGCAAATTAAAGAAAGGTTTTATCCATATCTTGATAGCTATGAACGACGGGCCCATGAAGGCTGAGGTACTATCTTTTGTACCAGATAATTATATTTGCATTGACAGTACATTTTTTTTATACTCATCTCTGTAAGCATTATCTGATCTACTGTTGAGATTTGGCTTATATTTTTATTTGGGCCAGACCATATATATCACTACTTGGGATAATCAAGGTTAACAGGATTAGACAATAATAGGTTTTGAATACTCATTAAAGGGAAGATGATTAATCATTAATAACGTTTTGGATAATCATTTAAGTGAAGATTTTTAGAAATTTATTACGTTTTGGATAATCATTAAAGTCAGACGATTGAACAATAAACACGTTTTAAATAATTATTGAAGAGAAGATAATGAGACAATAAGTATTTTTTGAATAATCATTACAATAAAAACGATAAAACACTAATTACATTTTGAATTATCATTAAAGGGGAAAAATAGCAATAATAACGTTTTGAATAATTAAAATAGTCTTGATTAGACAAAAATGCGGGTTTGAATGAATAATCATAAGAGAGAATATGATTATACAAAAATAACGTTTTGAACAATCATTAAAGCGAAGAGGATTATACATTTATAACGTTTTCAATAATCATTAAAATGAAGAAGATTAGATAATAATAACGTAGTTTATTAAATGTTAGAAACTATAAGATATTTATTTATTACTTAATTAGAATTACACTGCGATGTCATAGGGATGTCGGTTAATTTAAACCGGGGATTAATAAAGGGGGATAAGACACATCACTTCACTTTGAATCAGCGATCCGTGAATGTGTAACTCGGCTAGCATGTTCCTATAGCAGTCCCTTTATATCGAGTAACAGAGATTACACAATAAATAGTGAAACTCAGAAAGGTAAGTAGCAGATTCACTCATGAAATACGAAAGGTTGTAGGGCTGAATTCAAGCATGAATCTAAACCTATTGATCTGTTCAAGATAACAACGATAAAGCCAATTAAGATGTCGGCATTGCAGTTTAATTTTTGTTGCCCAAGTAAACGGTTTTGTGAACATAAAGACTATGAACCCACACAGTGATCATATTTATTAGAAATGGGTTTCTTTCAAATAGATAGTATTTTAACTAGTCGTTATTATGAAACGACAACAAATGATGTGCTACAAACAATAACATTAAAAGTAAGCGAGTTTTTGCATAACCTACTAGCCGAGTAACACATTCACGGATCGCGAATTCGAATGGAAGCGAAGCCTCGATACTAATCCCAGTTTAAACCGACGAATCATCTTATGTTCTAGATAAACTCCCAAAGATACGTTTCTTAATAGAACTTAATCTCGAGTTGTTATTGGTATAACCCTACAGATATAGTTACCTTCATACAAGTTACCATAACGTATGCCATTATTGTGGGATAACATTCTCTTTGTTTGAACAGACATCATGAAGTTCAGGCTAACCAATGGCAACGGAATGCACGACACTCACTCAGTCAGGCACTGAATCATTCTCAAATATAATCGATTCTACTTCCTAAGTCGAGACATTGCCTCTAAGATACACTAGGGCCATCTTGTTTTGCACTTCTTTTATTTGCTGATCAGTGGCATATGTGGTTCAAAATATTGGCGGAAAGTAATGCGCCATAGCCCGGCATAGCGTACAAGTCCCTTCCACTATAGAAATTCTTGCACACACAATAGACAGCACAAACTACCAGCGAACTAGATCAATTAACTTCCACTCCTTTCCATTAATAGGCTTAATAGTCTATTAAAATTTAATTTATGATCAAACCTTCTTGAAAGTCCAATTAAAATACTTACTTATACAAAGCTTTTTACAATTGTCTTGTCCGTACTTAAAGTCATTTTGTTTCTTGGACTCCAGTGTCCGATTAAGTTGAAGGTTGATTATGTCGTTTGTACAGAACTGTCTTGTGTGCTTATTTATTTTATCTATAGTATTTCAATACAAAACATATACTAACTTATATAAAATTATTTTTTTAACAGTACATATCCTCAATCTATTCATTTCTATCTAGTCCTTCGTTTAGGCAGCATATGTTCGTTATATCTAGTTCTCCTCCATTTCAACAGCATATGTTATAGTGTTTCATTTATACGGAATATGTTCGTTATCTATAAAGTCCACCATTTCAACAGCATATGTTATGTAGTGTTTCATTTATACGGACTATATTCGTTATCTATATAGTCCACCATTTCAACAGCATATTTTATGTAGTGTTTCATTTATACGGACTATATTCGTTATCTATATAGTCCTCCATTTCAACAGCATATGTTATGTAGTGTTTCATTTATACGGGCTATATTCGTTATCTATAAAGTCCTCCTTTTCAACAGCATATGTTATGTAGTGTTCCATTTATACGGACTATATTCGTTATCTATATAGTCCTCCATTTCATATGTTAGTGGTCCCTTTTATAAAGCGCATGTTTGTTGTCCTCCGTTTTAACAGCATATGTTATTATTGTTCCCGTTATACAGCATGTTTGTTATCTAGTCCTTCATTTCAACAATATATATTATCAAGTGTTCCATTCTTACAGCATATGTTTGTTATAATATAGTCTTTCAGTTAACAGCATATGTTATCAAGTGTTTCATTTATACAGCATATGTTTGTTGTCTAGTACTCCATTATTACAGCATATGTTTCAATCAGCATATATTATCTACTCTTCGATCTGTGTAACACTATACCGTTACCCAATCGTATCTTCGCCTAATGTGAACAATGTGTATAGTCTTCCAGTCAACAAACATATATACATGTTAAATACAAGTATTAAATTTAAACAGCTTTTGTTATGTAATCTTCAATAAAACAACATAAAATAAATGATAGTTGCATCCAATTATTTAAAAAAGCATATGTTATCTTCTCGCGCATTCAAACAGCATATGTTATCTACGTCTTCATTCATTTGAACAGCAAGCAAAATATGCAATCTGTATAGTCTTCCATTTAAACAACATATATGCTTCCTACTCATTCTTATCTACTCGCCTATTCAAACAACGTATGTTATCTACTCAAGTGTAAATGATGAACACTCAACTATTAAAACGTTGTGAGCAATGTCGGACTTGTAAATGCCACTCAAAGAACTTACCGGTAAGCGCGTTTGATATATTGATAATCTATTACCTGTTAATATTATCTGACAACACTAAAGCGGCCATGTTGAGTTTGTTTGTTTGATTGTGGTTTAACGTCGTACTCAAGGGTATTTCACTTACATGACGACGGACGAACGAAACCGCCTTTGACCTCGCTGGCAACACGGAAAGATAAAGCAGGAAAATCAGGCTTCCTGTAACATTTCGCTGGGAGAGTTTACGAGAGTTAATGTGTATAAAATATCTCCTTGCCGACCACCAACTGAGCCCGAGCAAATAACTTCTCGTTTAAAACAAGAGTGCGGTTTCTAGATAGACATTATCCTCTGAAAACAACGATGGTTCTAGTGACCGACAGCTGTAGTCCGACGTCCTATCTCACTCATATTTTTCCAC
>JARFOD010119538.1:0-14652 GCA_031763545.1 Mopalia muscosa | reverse complement strand
GGATCCGGAACCCCCCCCCCCCCCCCCCCCTTCAAACCAGCAGGTCCTGATAAAGGTGATTTATGAAGATCCACATGGAATACTGGCTTACCATTCTGTCACGAGGCCCAGTTGTGACAAGATTGAAGTGAATATTATCTCCTGGTATTTCCAGCCATGCTGGATTAAGCTGATAAGTGGAGGCTGATTTTACACCCAATCTCTGAAAAACTTTGCCATTCTCTTCCACCACCCATACTGTACGGCTTCCACATGACACGCTCACCAACTTACTACCTCCTGAGAAAAAGAGTGAAGAAAAATAGAAGGCTGCCATCAAAAAAACATTACACTGCACACAGAATAACCTATTATTGCTCACTGCCATAATCTTTTAAGGCCCTGAATTTTTTTTTGCCAATGATCCAGTATTATCGATTCATAATAATCAAAAACCAACAAACTGGGAATCTGTCTTATCACACGGAAACAGACATTCAGTTAAGAACACTATCTGTTCCTGAATGATATGTAAGAAATTATGTACAGCCTTGTCTCATCATATTAATAATATTTTAAATGGGATCAGCTATGAATAACAGCCAATGAAATTTGTCAATGTACACTCTGTAGAAATAGGCTGATATATATCCTCAAATTCGTCCACAGAATGACTATTTTGGAAGCTATTTAAAAGATTTGGAAATTGTTTTCGAGAGGAAGAAGATGAATTTTTCCTCTGAAAAACATAAACATTTGTCAGAAAACATAAATTTGTTTCATTACATGCTGTAATATTGTCACAACAAGCAAAAAAGTTAGGATTTGTCATAGATGAAGTTTAAGGTAATTAAGGTATGGTTTAAAAGCAGGACTTGGAGTTATACAATCATGATATACTTTCATGGTATGATATTTTTTGTGGTACAAGATTTTGTGACAGTAGCCTAAGACCAAGTGTAGATCCTCACCCATCTGATTCAAGTTCTGTTTAATCCAGGTGGCCCCCAGGGGGCAGTGTGACCCCATACCAGCTCGTACGTAAGCAAACCCATTGTGGTTCAGGCCCCAGACAGCATCTTTACAGACAGACAGACTGGTAAAGCTAGTGCCTAGACTTGGTTGCTCAACCTTGGTAAACTGGAGAGCTTGTGGTAAGAAGGCAAAGAGTTCTCCACTCGACTGCTGACACCAAATGGAACCTAGAAGTTAAGACAACCGTCGTTAGCATTTATTCTATTACACCAAGTATTTTGTTTGTTTGTTTGTTTGATTGGTGTTTAACGTAGTACTCAAGGGTATTTCACTTATATGACGACGGATTGTCCACTTCACACTGCCTTGTTATGGTGGAAAAGCGGGAGGAAACCTCGTAAAAACAACCCCCGCGATTGCCTGAGCCGCAACATGTGACTCGCTCATATACCTGATGGTGGACAGGCGGACTTGAACCTGTGAATGGTAAATCGAAGCATGTTCAGTTCAAGAAGCGCACCCACTACCACTGAGCCACAGTTTCAATCAAATCAGCTATGTGATATTCGCTTCATCTCTCCACATTTGTGATACAGCTTTCCCACCCACTGATTGGTAAACCCATGAAATGCTACAACTTGCACAGACTGTTTTATTTTGTAAATGGCATCTGCACAGTTCAAAAACAACCATGGCTGACCTACAGTTTTATGATTCCCAGCTCATGGTCATAAAATAAAATCATCATCTTATTGAACATACTTGGTTAATCAACAATATAGTGTATTTGCACTGTATTGGAGGTAGGTCAGTAACAGGGGTCAGACAAGTAGATTGTACATGTAAATGTTAAATTATTACTTACCATAGGAGAGTTGTGAATTAACTGCTGAGATAAGCTTCCAGCGTGTGGAAGAAGCCATGCCTAAGGGCTGTGTCTCTGTCCAGTGACTACCCACTACATCACTGTGACACACATTGATGGTTTTATCATGGGGCCCACAGACACAGAGCCAGGAGCCTGTTTGTTGGACAGCAATCACTCCCTCATTCTGATCAGGCCGTGTAACCAATTCTTTCAGTAAGTGTTTGGGGTTTAGTTTTTTTGAAAATTCCAGAAAACCAGCAGAGTGATCAGGTAAAAGCTGTTCTGTTGCAACCTTTAAGAGGAAAACAAATTTGGTTGTAAAATAACAGTTTGGTTGTTTGATCAAGTTAAAAGCCTTAATTATAAGAGTGTTTCACTCACATGAGGGTGAAGGAAAGCACCTTTTACGCCAATGGCAACAAAAAAGACAAGACAGGGCAAATACAGGACAATCACAGTACACAATACAAAAACAGAAAAATACACATATATAAAAACATACTTATTGTGATAAAAACAAATATCATTCCCCCTTCAGCTATAGGCAACATGTATAAATCCTACCTCTCCTGACTAAGGAATATTTAAATTATTAGGATAACAAAGGCACATGCTGTCACCAGCTGTACAACCAGGCTTGCTTGTGCCCAAGGCCAATGTGTTATATCATCTATTAACTAGGGCTATAAAAGATAACAATCTTTCAATGCATTGCCACTGTTCTGAATATTTAACAGAATGGACAAATTTAAAATTCATAAAAGAAAAAGCTGAGCAATGTATACTTAGCCTGTTAAACATATGTTTGATACATCTCTCACAATATTTTCTTATTCCTATAGATGTTTTATGTCACTTCACTAGTTTGACAGCTCTATTCCAACAGTATAATCTAGCCACATGTCACATAGCTGAAAAAGTGAAATCCGACTTGGTTGAAAAAATTATGTTCACCCAGTGCTAAGTACAGACAGCTCTGGTCACACTGTCGTAAACCAGGGAAGGGTTGGGTGGCAGTTAAGTGAAAGGAACAGTGACCAGGACAATTCTATCGCTAGAAGCTGAAGAGAATTCAGATTGATCCAATGATAGGGGATTAAGGCCTGTCTTAAGGTTACATGTATTTTACTCGGATGATGGCACGCCAGCCGAATGGGTGCATGAAGAAAGCCCCCCCCCCTTGAGGCAACTGGCAACAAACAAAGACAAGACCGGACAAATACAGGACAATCATTGAACACAAAACAGACATCACAAACTGATCGGCTTCCTGTTCCTCTGTAACACCAAGAACACCAGAGGGCAACTTGTTCACAGCAGCTTTATCTTTACAGAGCTGTAAACAACCAGCCCAGGGAAACAGGAGGCTCCCTCCAACCACCTGCTGAGTCATGCCCACAATTTAATAACTGTTACATTCGTTAGTTGGTTCAGTTACTAGAAACACACCTGCCACCATTTTCTATTTCCCAGTGGTAAGCTTGAGGAGACTTGTGTGCAGAACCATACATTCTGATGGGTGTCCAGAGCCCAGCCCACATCCTGCGGTCCCAGGGCTAGGTTAGAAAAGGCCAGATCACAGCTACAAAAAATAAATGAAAGATTAATAATTTTTTAAAACAAATTCACAGTTAATAGAACAATATCCCTTACAGGTGTCAGACAATGGACCAATTTATCAACAAGCCTTTACAAAATTATAAACAACAGTAAATGCATGTATATGTAACATGAGTTCATAAACCCGTCAAAACGCCTGAATATAAATCAATGAAATTTGAGAATACTGACCCATAAAAATTCCAACAATAGAATGGTTTGTTTGACTGATTGAGGTTTGTGTCATACTTTTAATGTACATATTAAATTACCTGACTTTTATCATGGAGTACCCAATATCCCCTCAAATTCCTCCATAAAATTACTATTTTGGACACTATTTATAAAAAGACTTGGAAATTGTGTCTGAGAGGCAGAATATGAAATTTTCAATTAGAAAGTATCAACATTTGTTACAAAACATGAATTTGTATTATTAAATGTTGTAACATTGTCACAACAATCAAAGTACTTAGGATTGGTCATAAACAAAATTTGAGGAGATTTAGGGTATACGAAAAAAAAAACAGTTGTAGAACTACCTTTCTTCTGGTGTCCAATCCAGTCCGTATGGGGCTCTTTCACTAACACCAGACCTGACCACTAGAAAGCCCTTCTCAGTAATTCCCCAAACAACGCCATTCAGACAACATATCTTCACCATTTTATAAGCACTTTGAATCTTTGTAGCCTTGTTGGTTGGCCTGTCTCTCTTTAAATCACCCTGTACTCGCACATCTCCATTTAGCTTCACCAGCCTACATGCACGACAAAAATTTAATAAATTAAAAGTGATAAAAGGATACATGTATGTACATTGTTTTAAAAATCATTTCTTTATTATCAGTTGTAATAAATTGATTCTTTACATGGCATTCAGAAGTCGAAGCGCATAAAACATGGAAAGACGTTACAACTTCTCAACTCTTTGCCTCTAATTAGATGAAATATCCTTGTAGAAAATAAAAAAGAAATTACGTTTGTAAAATAATATGGCCATAACTTTAAAAATAGATAGAAAAGTATATATTTTCTTCATTAGGAATACTTTCTCTATCTAAAAAAGCTGAAATATCGCCACTGTCAGCGGCTTGCCAGATGCAAAGAGTTAATTTAAGTAGTATCCACTAAATTAAGAAGTTGTTATCCATACTATAGTCTTTCATTGTTTTATAAATTGAATCTCAAAGAATTTGGGAAACCTATAAATCAGTCCACCTAAATAAGTGGGGAGACCCTGTTCTGTCCGTTCTTCCTGACAACACAGACCTGACTATCTGCTTACTATAACACAAGCACTTGAATATACATGTATGTACTGACCCATATCTGTACAAGAACCATGAGTAAACAGACCAAACTAAGGAGTTACATTTATTATATACTACTATATGAAGAACATACTTGTATAGTTTCTAATAATTAGATTACTAAATCAGTTTGGCATGCCATTTTAATTTTTAGATCAATTTTTTCAGCCACTTAAAATAGTGTATTTATGATTTTTGTCATATTTTAGTTTTGTTTGTTTGTTTGATTGGGGTTTAACGCTGTACTTAAGGGTATTTCACTTATATGACAACGTGCCAGCCCAATGGGTGAAGGAAACCACCCTCGACACCACTGGGAACAAACAAAGACAGGACAGGACAAATGCAGGACAACAACAGGACGCAATACAGACACCACAAACAGACCGTCTTCCTGTTCCCTTTAGCTCTGAGAGCACCAGGGCAACAGGAAGCTCCCTCCAACCACCTGCTACAAATTTGAAGTTTCCAACATGAATAGTTTTCTAGAAATACACCTTGGAAAATGTAAGAAGTGCCAGAAATAGGCAGTTTTGCGACTTGAATATATGATCATGGGAAAACAAAATTATAAGCTCCAATTCCACTGTTTGTAATTAGAATTTCCAATTATTTTTTTTGACGATATATAATTTGAAAACCTAACTTTTAATCCAAGCGATAACATTTTTTTAGTTAATTTTGAGCCCAAGGGGTCCAGCAAAACCTTAACAAATCCATGAGCAAAGAGTCAAACGTTTAATCACACTCCAACTAACAATGTGCATTTACAATGTACTAAGAAAACGGTAAAAAAACTAATTACACATCATAAATGTGTGAAAGTTTGTCAATCTCTGACAAACATATAGATCCAGGTATCTTTTATGCAGGTGTGTCAAATATGCTGCACGCAGGGAGACTACAATTGGGATTACATACTAACACAATTGATGATTACTTAATAAATAAGAACTTAATGTTATACATCAGAGTTTAAGGGTTGTGTTTAATAATGTATCAATAACCGAAAACTAGCTTATTGAGCTACATGTCAAGTGTGAAGTTAATCTGTGAATTTATTCCCTACTTTTCGTGTTCACCACACATATAGCCATGAATATTCTAAAATTATGTACTAACGGCCATTTTGTGTTACAGAATTTGGTGAAATTCAATATCATTCCTTGTCTTAAAAGGAGGATACTTCATACCAAGTTTTAATTTAATCAGTGAATTTGTTTTAAAGTAAGACTGTCCACAAAAATCAGTGATGTACGGAGGGAGGGAGGGACAGAAGGACCGATGGATGCCCCCCCCAACTATAATATTTGTGGACAATGATTATGATATTTTGATAACCTTCGCACTGGGTTCTTCATCATGAGTACTCAGAGATGATTGTATTATTGAGTCTTCTACCTTGGTAATGGCGGTGGCAACAGCTTTAGTTCGGTCAATGACTTGATGTTCAGCCTTCATGTCAATTGTACACTCAGCATTTGTGCTGGCTTGCTTTTGTTGCGCAGGTAAACTAGAAACCAAAGCACACATGGGCTGCTTTGAAGCAGCAGGAAGTAAAGTGCTTTTCTCAGGTGAGCAGATATGTCTACTTGTTTCACAATTCCTTTGATTATGACAGTCCATGTTTGAAACTTCTGAACTTTTATCATGAGCTTCTGAGTTCGCCTTGTTCATTGATGCAGATTCAAAAACACTGTAAGCTGAACTTTCATTATTCGCATCAACTGAGACTTGAGTTTCAGGCAATCCTGGGAATACACTATTGCTTTTTTCCCGAATCTTGATGTTGTCTTTAATTTTACCATCAAAGTCACTTTTCTCATCTTTTATCTTTAAACTTTCAGAATTATTTATTGAAGCTTTTTCCCCTTTGAGGTCAAAATGTAAGTCAATCTTTTTATCTAGTATAACATTGTTCACAGGACTTTCTAATTCAAGTATGTCCCCCATAATACATTGTGCATTATTTTTCAGACGAACATTTAATTTGACTCCCTTAACAGCTGGAGGAATGTGCTTCGACTTTAGAACATATTTTGGATGTTCTACATCGGGAATTGAAACATTCAAATGTTCACACAATCTCTTCATGACCTCATCAACATAATAATGTATTTTTAAATCACATTTTTTGTCATGTTTTGTCGGCTGAAGGTTAACAATCAGAAGTTTTCCACCATTCCTTTTGCTGACTACGGGTAGATTACCGCTGGGTACTATCTGCAGCGAGGTCCCCAAACACAAACTCAAGTCAGACAACCTATAAAATAAAGACAAAAATTTAAAGGAAGAGGAAGCTTTAGATTCATCCGTACCAGTATCAATAGCATGTGGCCAACCAATAAAAAAAGCCACACTAATGCGCCAGTGTTGGCAATATTACAAGGGGCACAGCTTTGGTTTGTTTGCTTGTTTGATTAGGGTTTAACTTCGTACTCAGGGATGTTTCCCTCATATGATGACAGATTGTCCCCTTCACAATGCTCCTTGTCTTATTACGGTGGAGAAACCTTGAGGAAACCTCGTAAAAACCACCCCTGCGATTGCCAGAGCCACATCTTGTGACTCACTCATATACCTTAGGGTCAGCAGACGGACTCGATCCTGTGAACAGTACACTGAAGCAGGCTAGGAAAGCTGACTAGCTAACCTCTAAGCCACAGCCCGCACAACTTTGGAGAATGTCGGAGAGTAGTCAACTGTGAATGTGGATTACTGGGTTTTATGAAAATTTTCAAAGCTAACATAAAGATTTAACAGTATTTTATAAAAAATCAACGTTAATATAACTTGTGTATTCTTTAAGATAATCTGCATATTGAACTATCCACAAAGGGATCTCTTTCCTCTTATCAGAAGTTTTGTTAAGATAAAGGTTGTTTGTTTGTTTTATTGGTGTTTAACGTCATACTCAAGGGTATTTCACTTATATGACGACGGACACAAATACAGAACATTACAACAAATCTGCTTCCCGTTACACTTTAGCTCTGCGAACACCAGGGCAACAGAAAGCAACCTCTTTTCTCGCCTTTTACGATGGACCGAGGAAGCCGAGGGAGTATTCTGCGGGGCCATGGCCCACCCGCTCCCTCACGGGGCCCGACACATTTGACAATTCTCAGGCAAAATCATTCAGGTAAATATAATTTCAAAAATCAAAATATTTCGGCTCATCTGTGACTTTTCCGAGTGGCACACAGGATTATTTTTGAATTTATCTATGTTCGGATTTATCAGATTATCCAAAATAACAAATACAAAATGTCCAGCCACTCGGACTACTCTGTCACAGAGACTGGTACAGGTCGGATGCAGTTTTGCATATTTTTCTATGCATACCTACCAATCTATTTAAAAAAGTGACGGAGGTGTTTAAACTTTGAAAAGAATCCACAGCAGCAATCAAACTTTTTTTAAAATTCCGAAGGCCTCAAAATTAGACACAGTAAAACAAGTTTTCCAAGATAAATAGAGCGCCACTACATTGGGGTGGACATAGCGCCCCCTGGTGGTAGACGAAGTTAATACTGGTAATTTAAAGTCGCAATGTATCTTTTTAAATTATATATAGTCAACATACCACTTTTCATTTTAACCACATCTCAGCATCTATATTTCATTTATAAAAGAGTCGCCATTATGGAGCTACTTTGAGTACGGTATATGTGGAGAGAGAAGGAACGTAACAATGGATTAAAACTGTCGGCGCCATACCTCAAGGACTTACCGTTGATCATAAACCATAGGACCATTTTGAATGTAGCGATGAATGGGTTAATTACAAAAAATTGTTCGGTCGTTGCCCCGCAAATTGCAGTAGTATAAATACTATACTAGGATGTTATTCGCCGGTATAGGTTATCAATGCAATTCCTTTATTTGAAGATACTAACAAATATATTTATGTTTAAATAAAAACACATGTTTCATTTTATAGTGACATTGACTTATACGACACCACGTTTTTAAATTTGTAACCAGCGGTTTCTTTTTCGACACTGTATCAGCAGCCATCTATGATAACGGGGTTCGTGTTTAGGATTTGGTGGTTTAAGGGCTACCAAATTCATACGAAGGAATAGCACAATGTATAGGGCTAATTCCTCCGTCCTAGCCCTACGTCCCGCCTATCTAAACCCATGATGAAAGTTGGAAATCGATAGGCCGCCATGGCCGGCCTCAAAAACACTATTTCTGATTTTTCGCTGTTTTTTTTTCTAGATACACTGAAACCATTGATTAGTATTTTATCTACTTGCAATATTTCTTTTTTTGACGTTTTTCAATCTTATTACTGCAAAGGGGCCCCGTGAGGGAGCGGGTGGGCCATGGCCCTGCAGAATACTCCCTCGGCTTCCTTGGTCGATCGTAAGAGGCGAGAAAAGAGGCTGCTTTCTGTTGCCCTGGTGTTCTCAGAGCTAAAGGGTAACGGAAGCAGATTTGTTTGTGATGTTCTGTATATGTGTCCGTCGTCATATAAGTGAAATACCCTTGAGTATGACGTTAAACACCAATCAAACAAACAAACAAATATTACTGCAAAGGGAGATAACTTATACGTGTCAACTCGGGCGAGAAACTCAAATAAAACTTTATTTAAACGCCAGAAAAGAAAAAGGAGTTTGATTATTGTAATTTTTCTATCCAAGAAAAACCAGTGAAAAATCAGATACATGTTTTGCGAGGCCGGCCATAGCGGCAAATCAATTCCCAACCTTCACTAGGGGTTGAGATAGGCGGGACGTAGGCCTACTAGGCTAAGACGGAGGAATTAGCCCGATTCATTGTGCTAACGCAGGAAGCGTCCTTCAACTTAAGTTGAGGTAATTTGTTCTTTGAAATGAGTCATTTGTTTTGGTTGAATCAGGCTTTCATTAACTTAGACTTATATTTTTGTTGGCATATATACCATAGGCAATGTAAAGACTTTTTATAATAAAAAAAAAAGTGCTGACAATTGAATAATTTTCAGCAGAAAACAAGGCACTCAACACGGCCCTAAAAGTGTTGTAGTAATCCAATTTGAATTAGTATATGATTAACCATTTTACAATACCAGAAAATATCTCCGTGGAAGTGTAACCATAAGAGGAAGATCGTATAAACCGATTTAAGGAAACTCTAACCCACCTACTGAGGGTTTCTACATTTCGCCGTTTTATTTCTAAAATACTGTGAATTTTGCAACACGTGTACATATATTCTGACTCGTCTTTTTGCTGCAGAACAATAATTAGTAAATTGTTTTTTTGTTAAACTTACAGAAAAAAATATATTGCATAAAAGTACATTTTTGCTACCTCTTTATCAAATTGCTATTTCTTTTACACTATTAATGTCAACTGTTCAATTTTACGTCAACGTATAATACATAGTGTGAACCAAAAAACCCTCATTCATTTTGTTCCTGCTTGTCTTAGTTTTCTTTTTAGTTTTATATGTTAAGATGAAGTGTGCAAAAAAACAGGTATGTATAGGTATAAAAACAGCTGAGGAGTAGGCATTTTCCCAAGTAGGGAAGACTGAAATATGAAAGCAGAGAAAACCGGTAAAATGTATTTCAGATCTATTTTACGACAGTTTTACCTCTTTCAAGCTTAATTCTTTGAAGTAATTCAATCTAGTTTGTTCACAATTTGTTTAAAATATCGAATTGAGTCATTTTATGTATGTTTTGCAAATAATTATGCATAGATATTGTGAAATATACCAGTTTTTCTATAAAATTGACAAGAGCTGACCGTGTCAAATGTTACTTGAATTCCATTCATGCTGTGATCAATCTCTGAACAGGCTAACATCAATCAACCACATGTGGCGTCAGTGATGCTCAATATACAATACCCGGAAACCGTTGATACGTGTTAAGAGGCCACTCGCTCTCTCGCACCCCCGCTTGTCATAAACATGTTTAAAAAATACAAAACCACGAGAATGTTTGTTAAAATCTCGTGCTTTTGTAATTTTTCCCCACATTTTAAAGGACGAGGGAGCGAGAACGCGAGAATTCGAGATAGCGAGATTTGTAATGTTACGTCTCGCTTTCTGGCTTCCTCACCTTTAAATCGAGATCACGACAACTCGAGAAGTAGAGGGGGCGAGATCTAGCGCGTTCTCGCCCCCTCGTCCATCACTGATAAAAACGCTCAAAGTGGGTTTAAACTTTCCTTACTTGAAAGCCGAGAAAGCGCGAAAGCGAGATTTAACTGTTAAATCTTGCTCCCTCTAGTTCTCGCGTTCTCTTGTTCTCGCTTTCTCGACCTCTTATACATTCTTACAAGCTAAAACAGACAAAAACACGAGATTCTTACGTAAAATCTCGTGTTTTAGTAGTTTCATAGGATGCGAGATTTAACTGTTAAATCTCGCCTTCTCGTCCGCTCGCCTTTCAAGCGAAGAAAGTGCAAAACCGCGATATTTTAATATTAAATCTCGACTTTTAGTGTATATATTTTAATATTAAATCTCGACTTTTAGTGTTTTTTCAGTGTAGGACGAGGGGACGAGAACACGCTAAATCTTGCCACCTCTATAGTTCTCGAGTTCTCGCTTTCTCGGGTTATAGCTAGCGTTCTCGGGGTCTAGCGTTCTCGTTCCTCGCCCTTCAACATATCAAGAAAAAATTACCAAAACACGTATAGGTCAACAAGTGCGCTTTGCCTATAGGTGACTTACGTTGAACTTGCTCGATGGTCATTACAATCAACTACATGGCAATGCTGATAGACTGTTTAAATAAAATAATTAGGAAAATACAGGCACTCATAATAATTTGAAGAAACTCTAATAATTTTCAACGAAAGCATTAATACGCCCACATACCGAGCGCAATTTAGGCCTACACCAGGCATTTAAAACAGTATAAAACGAAACCATGCAGTACGGGTCATCTTGTGTTTAAAATAATAAATACAACGTCGCGCAGTTGGTGTGCACGACCTGACAATGCAAAAGTAATCTTTGCAGAGCTTAATATCTCGAGTTCTCGGGTTCTTGTATTCCCGGGTTCTCGCGTTCTCGGGTTCTCGCATTCTCGCTCTTCAGGAAATTACTCATTTTGTAATGATATTCGGCATATTGCATTGTGCGGTCGTCAATCGCCAAATTACAGTCGAATAAATATGCAACCATCGCTGCTGCAACGGGAAGTAGTCTGCCGATATGTAGCACAGCTAAGAAAGCATAATAGGGTCATGTGAATTATAGGCCTACTTTTCTTCCAATTTATCTTGATCGCTTAAGTTATTGACTTGAGCCTTCAAGTCATTATCTTGAACGCTTAAGATATAGCTTTTAAGCTCAAGTTAATTAGCCAATGGGAAAATCGGAAGAAGAGCATTTTATTACCATATATAGTAACCCTTCAGCTAGCATACAGCCATCTGGTCCAGATCTGTCGCGGGTTTTCGACCTGGAAGAATCTGGCACGTTGCTAACAGCTCTGATCCAGATGTGGGTTGTGTCTGTCGTCATTACTTTTGTTTACGTTAAAGGTATTCCCAAATGGGTTTTAAATCCGATTAAAAGTGAGTGAATTACAAGGATAATACTATAAACTAGCTGTAAAATAAATCCTGTATTTTTCTGACGCTTAGAATTTGTTTTATTCACTTACAAACTTGTGACTTTTCATACAAGTTATTTGAGCTGTGACGTAGGCAAGGGAAACCCCATTCGGAACAATCTGTGCCAAATAATGATGACTCCGTGGCGGATAATGACGACTCCATACCGGAGATACACGAAGAATTATTGGATAATGAGAAATAACAAAATGGCGGTCAGGTTTCTATAGATACCAGACACTTGGCGAATTCCCCTGGTGACGTCATGCGAAAAATCACAGCTTACTCTTAGTGAAAGTCAGATGTTTAAATCCCAATTTCTCCACATGTACAACGAATTTTGGAATGAAACAGGCTGCAAATCGTTCAGTGAATATTGGACTATTTTAAACCGTTTCTAGGTATGAACCATTTGGGAAGACCTTTAAGTTATTCGGAGCAAAAATAACAAACAACTTGCAGAATTTATGAAAAGTCAGATTGTCATTAGACTTAATGCACTGTGACCTTGGTAGGAAACTTCTTGATTTTCAAGGTCAAAGGTTTAGGGCCCACAACTAGGGTTTAGTGGTTAGCGTGACTGCCTACTTATCCTACATTTATTTTGATGTATTGTTCGATCCTGTCTATCGACCATCCAGTATTATAGTGAGCAACAAGATGTGGCTCTGGCAATCGAAGGGGTAGTTTTAACAATGTTTTTTCCAAATTTAAGCAAGGAACAATGTGAAATAGACAACCCATCCTATAAATGAAATACCCTTGACTATGACGCTAAACCCCAGTCAAACAAATCAAACGTTTATAAGGAGTAGTTTTTGGAAATATTACACCAGGTATATATTTGTAAGCCTTAAGATTTTGATGTATCGGCTGATTCGAATGGACGCTTTACAAAACACAACACTATTATTTATACTGCTTGTAATCATCATTTCAGTTCATTTTTTTTTTCAATTGTGCGGTCTAGTGCCCCTGTGCTTTTCTTTATATTTAAGTTTTTCATTTCTTTTAAACAATTTATCATTTATTTGATACAATTCTGGCATTATACTTAGTTTTAATTTAGCTTCTTTTCATTTTTTTTTTTTCTTTTTTTTTTTTCCTTAGTTACCCATTTCATTTTTTTTTTTTTAATTCTTAACTCTTTGCCTGCGGAATTTGTTTTTCACATGTGGATCAGTTAGATGTAATATCCTAGTAGAAAATGTAAACAAAATTACGTTTGTAAAGTAATATGACCATAACTTTTAAAACGGTCCTAGGTATAGAAAATTATATATTTTCTTCATTAAGAATACTTTCTCTATCTAAAAAGGATGAAATATCGCTGCTGTCTGCGGCTTGCCAGAGGCAAAGAGTTAATAAATGCTTTAACTAAACTCTACGGTAACTTCTTACTTAATGCTAAATTTAGATTTCTTGTTTTCTATTGTAACTGCACAAGTTTAAATAAATGTCCTTTATTCCTTTAAAAACCATTTAAGTTATAAGATGTTGTGTGTTATTTGTAGGATGATCACACAGTTACACAAGTTCCTATCGAGCCCAGAGAACGTCACACTGATCTTGCTTCTCGACAACGCTCCATAATAAACAGGGTTACTGACGAGCAGAAGAAATGGAAGGGGGTTGTTCAGGCACAAAGACAAACTGTATATGACAGCCATTCTATGCTGAATTAACCAGTTTATTACATACTGCTCTTTAAAACATATACTATTTTGATAGTTTAAACTTAGACAGGACTTGCCAAGTCCTGATATTCTGGTGTCATTGGCTAAATTAAATACAATCGAGACTAAGGGCAGTTTGTTTGAGGAAGAGCACGGCTGCATTAACATAGCACTAAAGATATCAAAACAAGGGACATTTTATGATTAGTGTCAATTATTGTTTAATACATGGCTGGCATCAGAAAAATACCCTTAAATGGGGAATAAAATACCTATCAATTATTCAATAAGAAAAAATAAGATAAGGCCCATGATTATATAATGAGGACTCGTGGTCTATTCTGTATAACATTTTGACCTTATGTTTGAAAAACAGATTTGAGAAAAGGTGTGTGATAACAAAATATGAAAACCATATTAGCAGAAATGAAGGGAATGTAAAAATTTACTCAGTATTTTAAGTTTATGTTACTAAGTTCACTTATGTCTTCAGCACAGATAAATATTTGTTGGATATTAAATTAAAGGTATTCCCAAATGGGTTTTAAATCCGATTAAAAGTGACTGAATTACAAAGATAATACTATAAACTATCTATAAAATAAATCCTGTATTTTTCTGACGCTTAGAATTTGTTTTATTCACTTACAAACTTGCGACTTTTCATACAAGTT
>JARFOD010119527.1:0-14653 GCA_031763545.1 Mopalia muscosa | reverse complement strand
TTCTCTGAACCCCTGTTAAAGCGTTATGTTTTTCTGTATTAACTCATTAGATTTTCCTTTCCTATCTCCTCAAACTGTAGCATTATTTTCATTGGCTTGACACAAATCTTTAACTGAATAAAGATGGACCCATCACCTAAAAATGTCAAAAAATAACATCATAGTTGCAAAACATGTCCTATTGCATTATAACTTCTATAAGTTGGGACACTCTAATTTTGGGACAGTCCACAGAAATAACATGTAAGACCCCTTGTGGTAAAGCCTTTGTCTCTGTCCCAAATGCTAGAAGTTATAGGGTAGTTGTTTTTAGTGTGCTACACTGAAGAAGAAGCCCATGTATAGATTTTGGTCCTACTGTATAAACCTGTGTTTGAAACGATTGAATATAATGAGTACTCTACACTACAGAAAGAAAAAAAATTCCCTTTGGTCGATAGATAGATTTTGTTGGGTGTTTTACGTGGTTCTTAAATGTAATCTAACAATAATTGACACCTAGCACAACCATGAAATGTGAAGTGTTTTGATAGGGTTGGAAAGTAAATCTCGTTCCATAGAGCAAAGCAAAGAGAGCATTGCTACTGTACAAACTTCCCTTTTGGTCAATCATTGTGCTTTGCTATCAGATTATATTATTGATTTATTAACTTATAAAGACATTAACACTTTCATACTATAAACACATGTCCAAGTACATTTTAAATAAGACCAAGTACTTTAATGCAATGTGGCTCTTAAATCAATAGCCTATACAGTCATCACCAAAGGTTCTTATTCTATTGTCATTTGTGTTAGGACAGGGTATCCTACACCCCAGCCACATTTCAGAGATAAAGTCCTCATGAAATTAGTTTAAAATTCATTTAGTAGAATTCAGCACAATGTCTTCTGGAACCAGCTATCTAGACAGAAGCAATCCAAGTTGAAATATCAGAGTAAATTTGACCCATAAGCTAGTTTTTATCAAATTTGTTTAGATTGATAGATAATCTTGTGCAATTAGCAGACAATAGGTTACCAAACAATGACTCATGGATAACTTTGTTAAATGAGATGGAAACCCAAGAGGAATCCATGTAGAAAACAACCCCTGCAATACGGGTGTTTCCAGTTATAACCTTACGACAACAGAGTGACGTCACTTTGCTAAATAATGTTATCGGTTTAAGGCAATGGAGGGCTATCCACGATTTTTAAGATGGGTTGTATAGGGAATATTGCAAATTAACACCTAAGACAATATGAATTTCCTTTTCCCACAGCTTAAAGAATAATTTTACAAAGTTACAATTTTAAAGGTATATTTTACGGGAATTAAACAACCCGCAATGTTAAATAGTATGGAAAAAAGTCTTTCTTACTCTGGCCCTGCTTTATGGAATGAACTGCCCTCAAGAGTAACATCATCTAAGTCTGTTAAAACGGTTATATATTGAAGAGATGGAAAACTCATAATCAAACTATCTCATACTTATTTAAATATGTACTTTATAATGTATTGTTTAATCTTTTTTGCAAAAGAAATGTTTATGAAATGTTAACAGATTTATCATATGTTATTTTTATTATTTTTTGTATTTTTCTATATTTTACTTTATTTTTTTAAAATTTATATATCACATTACGACTAATATTTTATGTTATGAGTGTGTGTTTGTGTGTAGAGGGCCTCAGGGTAGATCAGCATTTTGCTGACTGAGTGTACCATGTACTTACCCTCTGAAAATAAAGTTTTTTATTATTATTATATTAAACTATAGACAAGCTGCCCTACCATGCCATAAAGTGGCAACGTCATTTCGCAAAGGGATGTCACTCTGTTGTCGTATCTTCATAACTCAAAACCTCCGTATTGCCAGAGCCAAATCGGGTGACTCTCTGATATACCTGATGGTTGACAGACTACCATTTCTGTGTTAAGAGCTACAATACTCTGCAATCAACTGAATTTAGCATTGGAGACCAAGGGTCCTATATTTAAACAAAAGCAGACATGATAATTACACAACTTATGGTAATATTAAACCAAACCTGGAATAATTTATTGGTTAATGTACTGTATACTTCACTTTGAAGGTCATTGACAGTTCATCATTGTTGACCAGGAATCAGTACTTGGCTTTTGGGAAAGGAGAAAAGGGCCAATTTCTATTTAAATTGATAATTCAGAAAATGTCCACAATTTTATGACCTGAATGTGAAAGAAGTTAAATTGGCTTATAAGTGTTTATGACTTTTTTTATATAAATAAACAACAAAATTAAATTTAAAAAATCTTGAATGTGTCGAAAAAATATTCTATGAGCTGACATTGTTGATAATGGTTAGATCGTGGCATGTTGGAAAAATTGGATTGGCTTGACATGAGCAAATGCTGTGCCCCCTTGAGAAGCTGATCACACATATAAATGTCACCACTAGATTTTTATCTATCTGTCATAGAATTTAACATGTATCATGGAATTGGCCAGGTCAGTGTGCCGATCAACAATGAAATGGTGGGGGGACATTAAGGGTTTATAAGAATGGCCAAGTTGATCCACTGCGACATTATGGCAAACTCAGGGACAGGCTGGAGGGGAATTCAATTCCACTTGTAGGCAGCTAGTCAAATGCTATCAGACAATACAATTAGTGAAAAGCCCGAGTTAATCCGCCCTTTAATAGGACGTTTCGAGCACCTGGACACATATGAAAGGTTAATAAGATGAGGTGTGAGTCTCTCAAATTAACAGTTTTACACTGAAAATCACTACTCTGGGGGTAGTAATTTTATCAGTGATAAAGAAAATAACAGACTAGTACCCTATTACCGGCAGTTTGTCTCACCTAAAAGGAGCGAGAAAATAAGGGAAATGGGTAATACTGACAAGGAAGGTGATAAAGACATCACTGCTAGACAGCACAAAAGAAATGCTATCCTTACAATATGGATATTTCTAAAGGACAGATATATTTACAACAAGAAAAAAAATGTATATTTAGAAATATATAGACTACAAGCTTCTTAATATTATACTATATTAAGCTATATTTTTTTTTTAAATAACATAAATAAACAAAAGCATAAGTATTTATTAAAAATATGTCCTTACATACATTCACATGTCCTTACATATATTCACATATCCTTACATATATTCACATGTCCTTACATATATTCACATATCCTTACATATATTCACATATCCTTACATATATTCACATGTCCTTACTCCTATTCACATGTCCTTACATATATTCACATGTCCTTACATATATTCACATGTCCTTACTCCTATTCACATATCCTTACATATATTCACATGTCCTTACCTATATTCACATGTCCTTTAATACATAAATTCACATGTCCTTAGACATATTTTTCACATGGAAGTTTAAAACATTCAACGAAATCTGTGATAGTCATCCCAATATTGACATTTTTCATCCAAAGGACATTTTTAGGAACCGTGTAAATAGAGTCCTATGGTCTTAACACAATCGTGTTATATTAAATCTGTTCACATTTTATTACAATCTTCTTATCATTTGATCTTAATCACAGTTAAATACAATATTTAAAGCAAACTTTGCTACATTTTAGCTGTACCATGCCTATACCATTTTTTAAATAGAATCTGTTTATTTATTTAATTATAATTTTAATAGTTCCTATTTTACATGTAAGTACTAATATCTGTTATTGAGCCTGTAAGTGGACATACGCTAACCATTGAACCCTGGCCACATGATTTAATCTCTATGTAATTTGATTTGTTTGTTTGTTTTATTTGGGTTCAACTTCGTACTCAAGGGTATTTCACTTATTTGATGACAGATTTTTACACTTCTTACTGTTCCTTACCTAATTACAGTGGAAAACTGAGAAGAAACCTTGTAAAAACCCCAGTGGTTAGATCTTGTGACTCACTCATATACCCAAGGGTTGACAGACAAACTTGATCCTGTGAACGGTAAATCAACCGAGGGTTTAGCAAGCGTAATCGCTAACCACTAAGCCACGGCCTCTATGTAATTTGAAGCAATTGTAGAATTAATCCTGATGCCAGATGGCTAAGTGATTTTCATGTTAAATTCACCATTTTATGTATCTAGTGATAAGGTTAGGGACTTGATAAACTTGCACGTCTTGTCAAAGATTGGTTCACTGGCTGGCCACCCAAAACACAGACTATCAATAAGGGAAAATTAGTTTCATCAACAGCCAAACTTGATTGTTCATTTGATTGGGCTTTATGTTGACCATATGGCTCTTCGCTCCCATGACAACATGAAGGAAACTAACTTCAACTCCACTTCCATGACATCACGAAAGAAACCAACTTCAACTACACTCCCATGACATCGTGAAAGAAACCAACTTCTACTCCACTCAAATGGCATCATGAAGGAAATCAACTTTAACTTCACTCCGATGACATCATGTAAGAAACCAACTTTGACTTCACTACCATGACATCACGAAAGAAACCAACTTCAACTCCACTCCAATGACATCATGACAGAAACTAACTTTGACTTCACTCCCATGACAACATGAAAGAAACCAACTTCAATTCCACTCCCATGACATCATGGAAGAAAGCAACGAACTTAAACTCCACTCCCATGACATCATGAAAGAAACCATCTTTGACTTAACTTCCATGACATAATGAAAGAAACCAACTTTGACTTCATTCCTATGACATGAAAGAAAATAACTTCTACTTCACTCCCATGACATCATGGAAGAAAATAACTTCTACTTCACTCCCATGACATCTTAAAAGAAACCAACTTTGACTTCATTCCAATGAACGCATGGAAGAAACTAACTTTGACATAATTCCCCTGACATCATGAAAGAAACCAACTTAGACTTCAATGGCAATGACCAATGATAGGACAGAGCAGACACAGGATGTAATACAAAGTACCAAAGATATCCCAAACAAAGATCACATTTATGTCAGTCCACAGTTCTGAGAACACCAAGGTTAGGTTTGTTTGTTTGTTTGATTGGGGTTTAACATCATACTCAAGGGTATTCCACTTATATGACGAGGTGCCAGCCCAATGGATGTAGGAAACCACCCTTGACACCACTGGCAACAAAACAAAGACAACCCAGGACATATACAGGATGACAACAATAGGACGCCATACAGACACCACAAATAGATCAGCTTCCTTTTCCCTTTAGCTCTGAGAGCACCAAGGCAATATGAAGGTGCCTCCAACCACACCCACAAGGTTAGGAAGTTCAGTCCCAACTGCTTACCTTCCATATACATGTACGATGGCTCCACATAAATGGAGGTGTTCCGAGAACATCAAGACTTACATTGTATCTGATAGACAATGCCTATCTGTTGATTAAAAAAAATGGTTCAGTTTGAAAATAACCTGATCAGTGAGGATCCTTCTCTCACTAACATTAGGTACCAGGGTGGGGTTGTTCAAAAGATAAGTCAGGCTTAAATTCATAACGTCACAATGAAAATCAATTGTGACGTGACGTCGAACAACAATGGTTTAAAGTTAATACAGTTTTGAACAACCAGGCCCTGGTACAATCATGTTTTACTCTTCATCCTAATTATGCAAGGTAGCCTACATGATGCACATGTACATGTGATCAGTTTGCTGTGTGGAATATTAATAGAGCTAGCAAACCCAATGTTCTGACCAATTTGAATATCTAACCTTCCTTTCTCTTTTTTTTTTTTATCAACGAACAAATATTGTACAATAAATTTTTTGTCATGTTAAACCACAGGGATAAGAATATCATATTGATCTTACTATTCAACAGCGTTTTATAAAAGTGGTTCCAAACAAGGGCTTAGGCAGACACCAATCCAAGTGGACGCCCTGAAGTGAATAATTGCCTCATTTGGACACCCTGTTTTAATAAATTTTAACATGCAGGAGATAGGAAAACTGTCAAAAGTGGACACCCAGTTATTTGAAATTGAAGCAAACTGATCATTCTGGACACCCTACTTTTGATTTCTGGCTAAGCCCCTGGTTCCAAATACTCAGAAATAATCAACAGCTGCATAAGCAAAGAACAGGCCTGTGCTGTGATTTTTTCCAGCTTAATCTTAAAATCGGTCCTCTAAAATTATGTGAGATTATTTAACATTTGCATTTTCCCCTGGTTTGATAATTTTGTTAAATGTGCCTTGGTGAAAATAAAGCAAAACTGTTTTAAGACACAATCTTCATTGGATCACAAAATTTGTCAAAATCAGTAGTAAAACGCAAATTTAGCAAAGCATATGGAGAACCTATAAATCAGTCCTCCTAAATTAAGTTTAGATAACCATGGAGAGACCCTGTTTTGATCATTCTCCCCAACAGCACAGGCCTGTAGAAGCTTACATTTAAGTCATAGAAGCCCCTTGGAACAGAGGATTCTTGACAAAACAAATGTCTCGTGCCAATAAAAGGTTGTTCAAGAACGGCAACATGTAGTTACTCAAAGTCTGTGAGGAATACGAAATCTATATTATGAATTCTATTAAAAAACAGTTTATTAATGAAATAACTTTACTAAGACAGACCACATTCTGTAAGATTATATCGGGCTGCCAACATCTCTAATTCTTTTCATAGTCTCTGTTTTCATCTGTGTCTGCTTCTCATATGTTTTCATAAGACTATTTTCTGTTTAAAGACAGAGCGAGCCAAGAAAAACATTTATTCTTATTAAAAAGATGACCCCACTGACGAAAGAATTGATTTTGTTGTAAGTATTATGAAACAGGCTGTAGCTGGAAAATTTCCATGGCCACCTGTGATAACAGCTATTTCTTTGATAAGGTCTGCAAAAACACTTAAGGTGACAATTCAAATACATAGGTAACCTCATTCAATAACCTAAGGATCGCTGTTGTCTAATAAGTTAAATGCTGTGATAGTATTTTTAAATTTTGTATATAAACTTTATTTCTATCAAACTGTACACAGTAAGCCACATGGCTTGTATCGTGTACATTTTATTCGTAAAATAATTTGTTAAAAGGGTTAACTTAAAATCATGGGTCGGTCATCACTGTTGATAAAGTACTGTAGTTACTAAGCATACCTTGAAAATTACAAATGAAAATAGCTTATTTTAAGTTAGAAATTTGAAACAGATTAATGACTGGTTAATATTATTATCAATAATAATTCTATTCAATTATAAACAATATATTCATGTAAAAATTTATATTTAGAGCAAATTAAGCTCATACATTCAATACTTTCTTGCTATTCATGATCTTATCATTAAATGATCACAATCAGGGCTGGTCAGTCGACATGCAAACCAGCATGTGATAATATTCAGTAAACATCTGACAGTTATCAACATACTCTTGATTGAAGGACAAATGTTTGGTGATTCATTGGTGTTTTACGTTGTGCTTACGGTATTTTTAAATTTAATTCTATAACTTAAAATTACTACCTCAGTTTAATAAATATTTTTATATTATTTATTATTTGCAAAATATGCAATATGGCAAAAAATGTCTCTGAATATTCCATGGAATGTAATGACATATCCATCATTTAATAATTGGAAGCTTTATTAAAAGTTTGAAGGAAAAGGTAAATTTACCTTTAATTTGCTATGTCCATGACAAAAATTACGATGGTAAAATAAGGCAGGGACAGCCAAATTGTTTTGCGAAATTTGATTCCATCCATTGTCTTAAAAGTGGAAAGGTAATTTTGCAAGAATTCAAAGGTAATTAGTTAACTAGTTTTCAAGTTACTGCATTCACAATATCAAAAACATTTGGAATTTCCAACAATAATTGACACTAGCACAACCAAGATGTGAAGCCTTTCACTAATGCTGGAAAGTTAATTTTCCTCCAGTGCTAAGTTAAGACAGCATTGCTTCTCTTCAAACACACTTAAGTCATCTGAGGGTACAAATTTATGAAAGGATAAAGGGTAGCAAATTTAATTCTATAACTTAAAATTACTTCTTCAGTTTAATAAATATTTTTATAATATTTAATATTTTATATCCAATCATCAGTTTAAGATTCTATAAAAAAAATGTCAGTTTTGTAATAATTTTGGCAAGAAAACAGATATATTTGTTGTTTCGAGAGATTAAAGAATTTCTCTCAGAGACGTATGCAGAGTTTTAAAGTGTATAGCATAGATCAGAGGGATAGGCATGCGTGTAACAAAAAAGGGTGCCGGTTGCAATTTAATATTCATTTTTCTGAAATGTGATTGAAAGATACAAAAAATGAATTTTTATTCTAGTCAACATATGGAATAAGCTTAAAACAATAAAAAAAATCTTCACAAAACAAAGACTACGCACATTGAACCGTGCACTCTTACCGCACATGCAAAAAAGATTTGTGAAATTTTAACTAAACTGACTGGCACTTGAGGGATGGAAAAATGGCAGTATAAGTTTTAAACCTCCCTTAATGAATCTAATAATGATTTTATAACAGAAGATTTCCACAAAGGGGTGCCAAATTTTTATCAGCTTTAGTTAATTTTGATGTTGAAGACTCGGCTTCATCTGGGACCTGCAAATTTAGGCAAAAGGTCAGAATTAGAAGTGGACCAAAAACCCATGATGTAACTTGTTGTGAAGCCATTACATTGTTTTTGTCAGATATACTGGTCAGTAGTTCCAGTCGAATTACTGATTCAAATATTGTTTATACATGTATGTATATTGAATAAATTCGCATTACATGGTTTGGAGGAATATTTTCATCACTGAGTTTTCGACTGGTTGATAAGTTGGTGTTTAACGCCGTGCTTAAAGGTGTTTCGCTTATATGATGGTGGTGTATTCCAACATTAATTAACAGTAAAGACGGTAGTGCCAGTTCTCAAACAAACTGCCCTTAAGCAGAGGGCCTGAGTTTTTGTAGGACACGTTTTCAAGCACTGGTGTTTGTAAGTTTTAGGCTGGAAGAAAGATTAGCCTTTTTAGCCTGGATTTTCATCAATGGGCTAATTTTATTGAAATCAATAGGCTGACATCTAAACCACTGCTCCCCTGGGATTGGTACATCAAGAATAGTGTTCATGGCTATGTAAAAACTAGATCACCTGTGTTACAATTGTCCAGGGATCTGAGAGACTAGTAAATTGGCCAAAGGTAATCAAATTATCTTCCTCTTCTCGTTTGAGTTCCTCTGTTTCGAATAACTATATGTTGATTTGGACAGCATTGTCTAGTTGCAATTCAGGCGTGTTTATTTGGAATAATGCAAAGGACTGTTAAAAGTTGTTTTAAAAAAAAGGTAGTCCGTTTGAGTTGAAGCTTTAGATTGGTTGAATTGAATCAATTAACAGAGTAAAGACCAGGCCTTAGTTTTTACAAATTTAATTATCTGATGCTTCAATGATGATTGTATTTAAAAGTATTTTGGCTTATTTTTCACAAAGGCACATTTATGTATTTAAGAAGCCCGCAAACCAGGCCAACAAGGCAAATACTAGATTATCTCACAAGATTTTAGAGGACCTATTTTCAGGTTATGCCGGAAGGGATTACAGAACAGGCCTGAAGAACCTTTGCTTATCATCACATTGATTTACAATCCTGACTGTGGTAGAAGTTTAATGAAAATCAATGTTAAATTTGAAGATCAACTTATTTACAAATTATGATCTTCACAAGATATATTGGTGTAAATAACTCCTGGAAAATCATGCGACCAACGGTTAAGTGAAATCCTCATCTGGTGAGAATTTTTTATTTTTTTAAATTATATTCGCCATATGTAGAATCTGATGAGAAATTGTTAATCTCAAAATTAGTGGTCTCGAGAAGTTTGGCACTTTTTCCAGGGGTGGTGTAAATAATTATAAACATTTTAAAAAATGGGAAATTTTTTTGCAGACAAAGTTTGGTCAAATCTTTTCCTCTGTTCCAGCGGAAGAAAGAAAGAGCCCAAGTTTGAAACTAATCGGAAACTCATTTGTTTTCAATTTATCATGTTCACAGCATAGACATGTGAAAATTGTCAAATCTGGGATGGCAGCCATGCAGACCGGTGTAATTTGTTGGCAAACAGGCATTGTTGTAATAGAAGGAGCCAACAATCAAATTATGAATTTCATTTGTGAATTTGTTTTGACGTTCTAGCATTCACGATATGCCCAGACTTGAATTTTGCAAAATATGCAATATGGTAAAAAATGTCTCTGAATATTCCATGGAATGTAATGACATATCCATCATTTAATAATTGGAAGCTTTATTAAAAGTGTGAAGGAAAAGGTTAATTTACCTTTAAGTTGCTATGTCTATGACAAAAATTAAGATGGTAAAATAAGGCAGGGACAGCCAAATTGTTTTGCGTAATTTGGTGAAAATGAGATTCCATCCATTGTCTTAAAAGTGGAAAGGTAATTTTGCAAGAATTCAAAGGTAATTAGTTAACTAGTTTTCAAGTTACTGCATTCTCAATATCAAAAATATTTGGAATTTGTTTGTGTTTTGTGGAATTAACTGAAATTCAAATCCAATATTTTGTCACGTACAGCAGAAGGGAGCTTTTTCTTAGATTGATGTTAAAAAGTGAACTTGTTTATAAGTAACTGTGTGATTACCACTGAATAAATTGACATAATTGACCAAAGTCACAACTCCTGATGATGGTTTAATAAACCGAAATAGAGAAACTTAACATGCATATCTTGTTGTTTCTCAGCATTGTGACTTTGATCTATTATCAGAAAGTGTTAACGACATTGTGAATGAAGGGGCATCAAGGACAAAGGTGATTTAAAAAAGGATCGGCTTTTACAAATTTATTGCCACATCAGTAGTCAATAATCAATAAACATTCCAACTTAGTATGTAGCAGGACAAATTTGTGCTTCAATAAATGTTGTCAAGCCTGTGAGCCTTTCGTTGTCCAAAATGTACAATGGAAATGTGAACAATAATTGTATGTTAACTCCTCTATCCATTTCACTGAGCCCTTCTAAAACATCACCAAATAATCTTTACCTGTCTGTTGTCCCTCTACAGGTATGTACAGCAATTAGTGTTGACAATAACCTTGTTCTAGGCATTTACATGTGAAGGTCATCTGAAGGTCGTGGAGAAAATATGTTTTGAATTGAAAAATAAGTAATTGCATTTGTCCTCTACAACCTCTAGAGAAGACATTTTTCTAATACATTAGACAGATGTCAGAGGTTTGAAGTAGACTTTGGTGAGTATTTACACATGGTAATACCTATTTACTTATTACAACTTTGATATGATTAAGTATCAAAAACTAGATCTAGTCAATACTTCTGCTTAGGTTAAGTTATAATCAAATAATGATTTATATAGTGATTGATTGATTGATTAGGGCTCGACATCAAGTTAAATTGAATTTCACTTACATGTATATGATGTGTACTCAAACAATAATTAAAACGTACCAATGCAAATATATTAATAAAGCAATTATTCCATGAATATTCTTTGTTTTTAAGAATGAAATTAAAATAGATGCTTAATAAAATAGGCTCATGTGTCATTTCTATGATATTTTAATAATATTGAAAGATTTACAAGTTTTTGTTTTATTTTAGCACTGGCTAAATTCCCAAATAGTTTATTACACCCGTGTATATGATGTATGGTCATAGTTTCAGTGTAATCTATAGCACAAACTACTAATGGTTCATTCTCATGGTATGCAGAGGTGAAAATTAAACCGGACCTGCTAGATTTTGTGTTGGGCCTGTAAATTTCCAGACTTGCAGGTTCCTTTTGTGCCCAAGGGGTCCAGCAAGTCCTTTAACATTGCATTAATGTGCATTAACAGCAACTCTTTTGTAAGATTTGGTCAGAAACCAGTATAAATATGATAAATTGTTTAAGATTCGTATTTGGGATGTATAAAATGTATAAAAACACAAAGTCCATCCATGTAAACATTTACTAAACAAAGTTTCTTGTACTGTAATTAATTACGTGGAGTGGCACAGGAGTTTGTGTAAGCGTTTATTTAAGCTTGTATTAAATTAATAAAAACACAAACTACTGAGATATTGTGTGTAGAATTTACTATACAAGCTAGGTGTTTTTATTCAAGTACATTGCATTAATATTGTCACTATAATATCAAACTAGAGACTAAACGTTCTGACAAAAAAAAAGGGTTCCACCATCAGGCCAGATTTATATAGTCTGGGTTTTCTTCAGCTCTAGTAAATCTTATCATGTTCAGTATCTGTGCCGATGGGACTCGCCTGAAGAGAGATTTAATTTGGTTCCCCAATCAGTCCCCTGCCTTGTCCGCTGGTCACATATATATCCACGGACAATCACTTGCGTCAGTGATTATCCTGTATCACAGCACACATATGCGCACTGACAGGCTTAGCCATTTAGACAGACCAATATGTCGTCTAGTCCGACGCCAAGACTTAATCCATTGCAGCTTACAACCATAATTACCCAGAAAACCATTAGGACAAGTCAGGTGAAATATGTGTCATGTCTTATATCAGTCGACATTATCCAATATGTTACGCAAAAGGCCACACCAATTTTATCAAAGCTTTCACAGGAGGAAATTAATTATTTTCCAAGGACACCAGAGATAAAATGGCTATTAGAAATAAAACAGCCTGAAGTAATCATTGAGAATTTTTTATAATCCCAAAATAAAGTTATGAATAACTTAACTAAGTTTGCTTGTTTGTTTGATTAGGGTTTAACGACGTACTCAACGGTATTTCATTTATATGATGACGGATTGTCCACAGCACATTTTTCCTTGCCTAATAACAGTGGAAAACCAAGAAGAAACCTCGTAAAAACAACCCCCATGGTTTTGTAACTCACTCCTTGGGTCGACAGATGGACTCGATCCTGCGAATGTTACATCAAAGTAGGCTTTAGTAACTGCACTCACTAACCACCAATGCCACGACCCGGGCTCTTAACTAAGAAATATATCAACTAATGATAGTATATTTAATACTTTTTATGCTAAAGAGATTTGGATATCAAGTATACTGGAAACAAAATTTGTTTTATGAGAGACGTTTACCAGACGACAGTTGATAATCCACTTATTGTATAAAGTCTGATCATTATTTTAACTTTTTGATATGTACAAAATCAAGTAAAAATATAAAGCAGTAATTCATCAATAACATGGAGAAAAGGAATTCTCTAGAGGCCTGCCAGAGGGTTTTTTTGGACAAATTTAAAAAATTCACAAGATCTTCTGAACTGTTTGAAAACCGATGATCGGGGGGCACGAGATTTGGGGGGATATATAATAAGACAATGTCAATACACTACACTGCGAGTAATCAGATTGATTGATTGGTTGATGTTTTATGCTTAAGGGTATTTCACTAATGTGACAGCATATATTCATACAAAAATTAAGACTAGCACAACCAAGATGTGAAGCATTTCCATAATGTTGAAAAGTTAATCTTCCTCCAGTGCTAAGTAAAGACAGCGTTTCTACTTAAAACAAAGTGTCCTTAGCCAAAGGGTGTGAGTAATCAGAGAACGGTACATGTTAATGATAGTCACTTCATTATTCTGATTTTTCCATCTATTAAGGCCTTTTATCCCAGCTGTCTGGTCAGCGCTCAAGATCTTTCCAAACCCTCCACCTGTCCAAATATGTTTTGCCACTTTGTCAGATTTCAGTAAAAATAATGCGAAGTTAGGTGTACTATGCAAGAAAATGAAAGAAAACAATTAATACAATCTTAACCCTGCAGCCCTGGCAGAGTGGCTAGCATGTGTGTTTACTAATCCTACTCCAATTTACCGTTTACACCATCAAGTCTGTCTGTCGACCCTCAGGTATATGAGTGAGTCACATGATGTTACTCCCGCAATCAAATGGTTAGTTTTATGAGGTTTCCTCCTAGTTTTCCACCCTATTTAGGCAAGGAACACTGAAGTGGACAATACGTCATCATATAAAAGAAATACCTTTGAGAATGACGTTAAACCCCAAACAAACAAACACAAATTTCTTAGATAGTGAATGATGTGTTCCCAAACTTTTGACAAGGACCTGGTCCACTGATATATATTGGGATCCTGGTAAAGGGCTAAAAAAGGCATTATTCCTTTTTTATCACAATAATATTATCAACCTAGAACCCGCTTTGCTAGTCTCCTTTTACAGGAATATCAAAATCTTGTACCTAAAATGTCTACTCTTCTCTGACACAGATCCATAACATGTATATTGTGCAAGAGAAACAAACATTTAAGGACTCTGCTGCTAGACAGGAGTAAAAAATGTGACTCTTATCTTTTCGTGGCTTTTGCGGTCTTTACAAAGGATGATTATATTAACATCATATATATTTAGAAAGCGGAGGATTTCAAGATTCTAAATTTAATGTCAAATTATGATTCATTTTATTTTATAATGGCATCAATAAAGAAAAACATCAAATAATTTTTTAAAATGAACCCTTGTTTGTAACTCTTATTTTTCTCAGATGGTTTGAGGTTTTTTTACAAACTTCTGCGTAGACAAGTCTTTAAACTAAAAAAAAGTCATAGGTTTTTTTTCTACATTCAAGTAAGTTTTTGAACAATTGACATGTAAAAAATAAAAATCTGCCCTTAAAAAAATATTTGCTAAATATCTTCAAAACGAAAATCAATATCAAAAAACTG
>JARFOD010119506.1:0-14654 GCA_031763545.1 Mopalia muscosa | reverse complement strand
GTTACCGTTTAGCTCTGCGAACACCAGGGCAACAGAAAGCAACCTCTTTTCTCGCCTCTTACGATCGACCAAGGAAGCCGAGGAAGTATTCTGCAGGGCCATGCCCCCCCTGCTCCCTCAAGGGGCTATCAATATTTGAAGCTTATCCAACAAGAAGTTATCATAATCTATACGACAGTTAGGTTATCCAGCAAGAGACTATGTGATATAATGAATATCACAAGCCTAAGGTACGCGATTAAAACTAAAAGATGAGAGATATTCATCAAATATTATAGGTTTACTAAACTAAAAGTTGGATAATCTTTATCTCACTCAATTCACTTTTGCACCATCTGGGTTCCTGTGAATTTTTGGAAAAATCTGTACATTTTAGACGGGCTTGAGAGGCGATTCCTCTCTTTAGACATTCAATGTCAGGGAACATAAGAAACAGATTCAATCAGAGTTGTTTGTTTACTATGAGCTGGTTTTTTTTGTTTGCCTAGTGAAAATATAATGTTACCACATGGCAAGGGTGCAAGCAACAACAGTGTTGTATGATGAGAGCACAACAGATTTCCATAAATGAGTTCAATTCATGTACAACACCTTCTCTCTGGAGATGTCACATCTGTACAGAAATGTGCATCAACTTTACGCACCTACTATAGGGTTTTTTCCCCATTGTTTGTTCATATAAGTTCTGGTGACATGTGAAAGACAGTAATTTTTATAACAGTAGGAGACCTCCTAAGATACAATTTGTAGCGTCATTCAAATCACTGTCACAAAGATACAGGCAATTAAACCAAGCAACGGGCATCACCTAGCCATCTATATGTAAGTCCATGTATTTAACACAACACTCCCACGATTCAAGGGAAACGTGCTTAAAGATCACCACTATTGTGAGAAAACAAATATACATGCGGAAATGCAAGAATATTGTTTTGCAATTATGTCTGTTTAAATGTAGGGGAGAACCTCGTTCAAGACCTCACTAGTAATGGGGATATTTAGCTTCACACTGAGCTCCAATTGGTTCTGTTGGATTTCTTTCAAAAGTAAAGTGCTCATTTCTTCTCGTGTTGATCAGAGGCACAATAGCATTGTTTTAGTAAAAGATGACATATTTACTGGTTATCATTAACATTATACCAGACCAATGAAAACAAGCAATACATTATTTTTTTTTTTTTATATGTTTTTGTAATTATCACCAAAATTGCAGAGCAGAACATCTCAAAATTAAACAATTGTTAAGTAGAATTCCAAGAAAATTGTCCAGTTTTGCTTATAAAATGGTTCCTAAGACCCCATTGTTAGAGCTGTATCATTCACACAAAGAATGGGAAGTGAATGTCTGCTACCTAACCTTGGGAGGGTAAATAACTGTTTTCCTTTTGCATAAGGTGAGTAACAGTTAGCAGTTTTCCAGGTGGACAGCATCAATGATAGGGATGAGGCGTGTCGAAGTTTACATTCACACTTATCCAGGTCTCCTTACACAAAATTTTCTCAACCAGTATCAGCTTCAATCAAGCTTGTGTTATAAGAAAATAACTGCCAATATGACAGTTCAACGGTGTCGAATTGAGGAAAAAAATTGAAATACAATATACATCTGCTGATATTACTTCCTTGTCAGATTGTCTTTTCTTCTTCCTCTCAGATAAAGCCAGTAAGTGAAGGAACCACCTGATATTGATTTAGTGGGGTACTATAAGAAACTCAATCAGAATTTGTTGACTTAGGTGTAGAACTATTTTATCAAGACTAACTCTCTAATGATGAACAGTTGGGTCCCTAATGGCTACTTTCCCCATTCAAATATATGTACAGTAAGATTTGGTCGACCACACTTATCTATTATCTTATTTTGTAGAAACCTTAACAAATATGTGCGTTGAAATAAGGAATGCAGAAGGCATGAGCTACTGAATGTTAAGGGGATATGGTGGAGGCAAATGTTAGAGTCAAGGGACGATTAGGGAAGTCATAAATGATCTCCAGAGTATGTCTTAGAGAACAGGATCAAACTTAACCTTTGTGATGGACAAAGACCATCCTCTGCAGACTGAGCGGACCCAATGTTAGGATCAATAGAGGATTAGCCTAGGAAAACTTAACATAACAGTCTAATTACACTGAGGAACGGATGTTTAGTCAGAGAATCTTTCTAGGACAATACTAAAACAACTTAGTTTGTCTAGCCTACTGTTTGTTCCTTCCATTATTATGCTTAAGAAAGACTCTTCAAAGTAGTGGACATACAACACTAATCAAAAGATATCAGTGCTAAGGGGGCACCATTGAGCTGACATGCTGTAATATAAGTGAAAAAACCCTAAGTATGGTGTAAACTATAAACAAACAATAACAGTGAAAGTTATAGCTACTACTGGGAAACTTCTTATATCTATTAAGCCACATTATTGAAAAAAGAAAATAGAATTAAAATATTCCGAAAAAAGAGACATTGGGAAAAAAGCCAGATTATTGATGGAGAAAAAGAGAGACAAACAAATTATATTTGCCAGAGATTTGTTAAACTAAGATGTGATGTGATAGTTATATAAAGTTCCCTTTATTATGTATAATAATGTGATTAAATCACTTACAGCCAAGTTAACATATCCATTAATTACAAGGTACAAGAAGTACTGTAAATGTAGCCATGCAAAGTAATAATGTTGTTACGGCATTGCATGGAACTGGGAAAATAGCTGTGGGACAAATGGGCAAGATGACAAACATAGCTCATTTCTCACCATAGGAAACCTATGGTTATAGAAATAATGTGTGCAGAGCCTTCTTCAACCATATAACTAACTAGATACATATTTACCTGCCTTCACTTAGGACCCAACACAGGTACATGTATCATTTTTAAAACTATCAGATGATTCATTGGGTTTTTATTGGTACTTGTGCAAAATGTGTGATTAATTGTTGGAAATATGTATTTGATGAGGTTTTCTGATAATTTCAGACATATATCATCTCCTGAACATTACAAAAATATTTAAGATTACTGTATTCAGTTCTTCCTTTTATGCTTCTGAGTTCATTAATACAAGAGTCATCTGACAATTTTCATAACTTTAATTGTTCAGTTTGACATTCATTTTCATCCCTTGTGCCCACCTGAGAACATGGAGTAACATTTTTAATTAGGATGAAGGCGAAAGATTGAATACCTGGCCTAGTTCAGTTAGCAGCCCAGTAATGGTATAAACAAAAATAAGCCCTATATCATACTATTGTTATCTAGAGATAAGGTGGATTACACAGCCATCCAAGTGCATAAAAGTTGTGGAACTCTGGTATAAGCATTGCCTCAAGGTTGGCCATTTAGCATCCACTCAACTATTCTACCAAACTTGACTCCTACATCAATATTACTATACTCCCATGATTTATTCATAGCAGGACACTTTCCCCTCACACTAATTAACATGTTAATTAAGACACCATAAGCATCTATTAATGTATATATCATAATAAACACACATAAAGGAAGGAAATTTAATTAATTTCAGTAATTAATTAATACAAAATCAATGATTCCAGAGATGCGGTTCATTTTTCTTTCTTTCAAACACGTTAAATATTAAGCAATTACAAAACTATCAATTCTCAGTTCAATCTATACTACCTATTAGGTAGCTGTTACACACCATGATACAGATTAATGACGAAAGTGACCAAAATTATTGTTAGCTTGTTTGATTGAGGTTTGATATGAAGGTCATTTCACTCAAATGATGGAATGCAAGGCTAATGGGTGGCTAATGATATTTAAATGTTTTTCTCCATTTCAAGCCATGGGAGCAAAGATGAAAGGAAAAAAACTATTCAAAAACATTTTTAATAAAGACAGAAATATCAGATGAAGTTGTGTATCTAGAAATATTTATTAAAAAAGAAGTACAAATAGCCTTTCACTATGATCTTCTAGAGTATAGGAAAGAAGCAAGTGGAGCAAATAATAAATGAAAACAATATCCAACAAAATAAAACTATGGAATATCTATAATACATATGCCTTCATCTCTACATTATCATCTATCTATCCCATGTAGTACATCCTCCTCTTCTTCAATATTGCTGTTGTTAAAATTGTGTTTTAATTTAATTTAATTTAAGCTGTCTATGGATTTCACAACCCATTACTTCCAACATTCATTTGTTCATTTTATCAACAAAGTGGCCGTGCATATATATCATCAAGAGGAATTAAAATAAAATAAACAAATATAAAACTTAAATTGACAATACAGGATTTATACAGCCTCTTAGAGCCTACCTAATATATAAGATGACACATGTACATTCAAGTGTATCAATGGAGAATTGACATATATATATCAAAATATACTTAATACTACAAAATTCTTATAAAATTCTGCTTTTAGTATCAATTGACACATTTATCTATATACATGTACTTGGTGGAAATATTAATTGCTTTAGTTTGTCCAAATTATGTCCAATTAGAATCAAATCCAATGGGAGTGCTCCTATTTATTATGTTTAGCATCGCAAACTCGTTACATGAGTAGTTGCATTGTTTGAAAATATGTGCATTGATTATATTTGCATGGGACTGAGACCAACAAGGAGTCCTTGGTACAACAGCCCGACACTTGTACACAAATGAGCTTGCTGACCAGTCATTAATCCATACGGATACACATTAGACTAACAATGTGTATCCATAAAATATCTCAACTGTAACCTAGCTAATATTGGTACAGCCCTGACTTATCAAACCTCATCTCTCCCAGCTCCTAGCGATTTAGCCTACGGCTCAATTAGATAAATTGGAAACAGTATGTCAAGAAACACAGACCAACACAAGCACTCTCTTACCATAATCATTTAATACAAATATGTATTACTGGTACTTGAACATACAATGTAACATAACTTTCTCCACAATGTTAACGATTACACCCAAAATAAGATATAGGCTTTAACCAGTATTTTATCAAGATATGTAAATAGATATAAGCCTCTCCAGCATTCCAAGTCAGTAAATGTCATTTGTGCTAAACATCATGCAGTAATATCATAATAGAGTAACATACACTTTTTAAGAATTATTTATTTCCTAAAAACCACAAAGTTTAACCTTTATAACGGTCAGGGTTTGGTTATCATCATCTTCAAAATATTTTTACACACATACATGCAAAAGTATTGATTTATTCACATCTTAACGAATAATTAAATAAAGAAAACCGTTAAATTAAGTGGGCGACAATGTGACCATATAACATGTCTTGTTAAGATTTTCCTGTATTTACAGGACTCGACGGGTCATCAATTTGTTGCACTGCAGTCCAATACCAAACCTATTAGTGTAGGTGCAGGCACTCCATGGGTCTTTTATTAAAAGTACACTTACAGAAATTGACTTCTGAGTTCATCATGAGATTAACAGTGTATATGATTGATAAGATTTAAGAATTTTTCACTTATATTATGATGGTGTATCAACACAACTAGTCATAGCCTTAATGGTTAAAAGGTATGGAGAAATAATAATGAACCCTTTTATAGTTCGTCTTTAAGACTTATTTTCTGCTCAAAGCTATTCCCTAGTCTGACAAGTCTCTCTTTGTAGTAGCCGATAAGCAGCCCCTTTTATTGATTTAACAGTCAGAGCAGGGAATTTATTTACAATGAGAATCTGTTTAGCAAAAGTTGTCTCCCTTACAGCTGAATGCAATAAACGCACTTAAGCCAAATAATAAGTTTTTAAAACAATTTTCAAACTTATAATTAATAAACTTTATTTTTAAAATGTGAAAAATCATCTTAGAATAATACCTATGATTAATCTGTGCAATTATATAATAAAAAATTGGTTGACACAATTTTAAAACAAAGTTTTCTTTTTCAGAATGGCGATATCCAGTAAATGGGTCTATAGCGGCATTGTTGCCATGGTGACGTTTGCATCAGTTGTCATGACAGCTGATGAAGAAGCCGAAAACTGGTCAGAACAGTCAGGATCGTCAAGACTTGGTGAGCTGGCAAACATAGACAAGGCATTACTGGCGCGATACCTAGCAGATATGATATCACGAAACCCTTCATATGATAGCCCTATACCTCCAGGAAATCCCCTCCACGCTAAACTCCAGTCATATGCCAATGCGCAATCTCCCATGGCCAAAAGAGACGGATACTGGGTGTGGATGCCAGCTCAAGGTTTTGTACCTATCCCTAAACAGAATGGAGTGGGCTCTTCAAAAACATCTTCTCATACAAAAATCCTACGTTACGGCTAAACCAGAATTATGGACACGACAACACTAGTTTGATGTCGACCAGAATCTACCAATATACAAGCTCTTTTCTCACTGATTTCAAACAGCTTTCTTCAACAATGTCTCCTGATTTTTTTACAATTATGATCCACATTTTGTAAGTTACATTGTAGATAAAATACTGTCCAAATGAATTCTATTTTTCTTAAATGCAGTGTGTGCAGCAAGCAGCAGTGGTGTGTTATTGAAGTCCTCGGAATGAAATGTAGTAAACTGTAGTCAATACGGCTACTGATGAAAATTACATTAATAAAACAGTTGACAAAAAAAGAATTAGTCTTATTGCTTTTTTAAGAACTTCAAGGTAGTAAGCATAGGGGATTTTTTCAGAATCTTCAACTTAAATTTGAATTTTTGATTTACCAACATTGCTTTCTAAAGAACCTCAAGAAACTAAGCATAGATGAATTTTTCAGAACCTTTAACTAAAAACTTGAATTTTTGATTTACCATCATTGATTCACTTACAATTTTGTGAACTGAAAAGCCTTTCTATTTTCAAAACAAGTTCTGATTAAATTTGAACTTTATAAAATATTGAATATTCGTTGTCGAAAAAAGAAATATTTAATTATCTGTTTTTATTAATATGGCTTTATTTATTCTGCACAAAAAAGATGACTCTAAGATGACTCAATATCCCCTATTAAAGAGAACATTTAGGCATTTTTATGTCAAAACAAGATATAAAACCAAAATGACATAAACTTATGTCTTAACATTGTACTGTTTTAAAACAAAAATCAAATCTTTTTAAAATGTGGAATTTTTTTTTTAGGGAATTTGTTTAATGAAATAAACCAGATCATTTTCTTCACTTATGACAAATGACTTAGGCGTTAACATCATGATAAGATACACTGGAATACTAAATTGATTGATTGATCCAGCCAGTCAATGAATTCTGTCAGTGTTTCCACCACAGTGGCACTTACATGCGATACAGAGAAATCCAAAAAAAAGCTAATCATTTCTATTCATTATTTGGTTGGGGTTTAACACCTTACTTATGGTTCTTTCACTCATATACAGCCTGCCAGCCCAACGGTTGATAGAAACCACATTCACCACAACTATCAAACAAATAAAGATAAGACAGGGCACAAAACCAAACCTCACAAACAGATCGGCTGCAAAGTACCAAAGCAACAGGGCCAGTCTTGCCTGATTACAACACAACCTTTTCTTGATGTATTAAAGTTATGAAGTTCAGGTATTTTGATTTTGCAAAGACACATTATGCCTCTGATTGTGGGTCAATAAGAGTAAATAACAATCAACCAATCAAAGTTTCATATACCTGATGCTGGATTAAGTAGCTAATCTGAAACCTTGAAATACAATCAGACACCCAATCCAAATGGACACCCTGAACTCAAGGATTGCCTCATTTGGGCACCCTGTCAAAAACTGTCTAATTCGGACACCCAGTCATTTGAAAAGTGAAGCAAAATGACCAGTTTAGACACCATACTTTTAAATTCTGGCTAAGCCCCTGAATACAATGGGTTCAACAATAGAACATGATCTTTGTAGGCTTTTACTCATGTAGCAATCATGACAAAAGATGATTATATGTAATAACACACCTAATAAATCTTACAATATAGATTAGAAAAAATAACATATATTATTCAATCAGAAGAACCAAGATAAATAATTTCGTACCAAGTATCCCATTTCATTCCTGAAATTTCCATGCCCAATAGCACATTTGGCTCATAAATTAAATAAAATGGCAGCAGTAACCTGCACTACAAAATAGTTACCCCATAAAGGAGTTATATGAAATTTGGTTCATATAAGACTTTATTCTTGTTCAAAGTACATGTAGTACTTTTGTAATACAGAGGAGCAACTGGGGCTAAGCTTCTTGTTGCCCTGGTGCTATCAAAGCTAAGGCATTGAAATTGTCCTACATTGCTTTTGTCTCCAGTGGGATTGGGGGGGGGGGGGGGGGGGGGGCAAGATCCAGTATATACATCTGTCACTTGTCCGACCTGTTCAAAAACATTTGTTATGTTTTAATATGGACCACTAAATATATGTTTGTTTGTTTTCATGGGGTTTAACATCAGACTCAAGGGTATTTCACTTTATGTCCCCTTCACACATTCTTTAATAAATACGGTGGAAAATTGAGAGGAAACATCATAAAAGCAACCGTATGATTGTCAGAACCACATATACCTGATTGTTGAGGGGTGGACTCATCCTGTGGACCCTAGGGTCAAATAGGATTAGTAGGCAGAAACTCACAGCCACAAGACAGAAAACATTTGTTGTCAAGTGACTGTAATTATCTACTGGTCCCCTTGACCAGTGAATCTCTAGCCTGTAAACCAAGGAAACTTGTGGTCAGTTTACCGCTCCATTCAGCTGCCTCACACAAACAAAGTCATAAATATTAAACAGTCACCAGGAGCTCCAACCATGCCTGTATAGGTGACAGTATTAAAGGAATCAGTCATTATAGTACATGAAATAACATTTACACTGTAGTTTAGGAGCAGGTTCAGTTTAGGCGAACACGCTATCGCAAAGCCACGGCCGCAGGCTCATATTTGTAGAAAATGTGTAGAGCAATGCTGCTTGAGAAATGTAAGTCTCAATATAATGTAAATAAGTTTGTTTGATGGGTCTTTAAGGTTGTACACAACTGTGATAGACAGAGTTACCGTATGGGACTCCCTTATATACTGGACATCCAAGATGAAGCTTGACACAGGCTGGGATTAGAAATCCAACTTACAATGAACTGACATAATAAACATTTTATCCCATATGTTGTTGAAAATTATTACACTTATATGAGTGCCAGACAAATGAATAAAGGAAAGAATTCTAGACGTCGCTGCAATCCAACAATAACCTGATAATTACAGGGTACAACACATCATGCAATATATGCCTTCTTACAGTGACCTTACCCACAACAAATCAGCGCGTTGTTTTGCATCTTCATTCAGTTTGTTTGTTTGGTGTTTAACGTCGTACTCATATATATTTCACTTATATGACAACGGATTGTCCACTTCACACTGTACACATAAAGGTGAAAAACCCTGAGGAAACCTCGTAAAAAAAAACCGTGATTGCCGGAGCCACAACATGTGACTCGCTCATGTATCTAATGGTCGACAGGTGGACTGGTTCCTGTGAATGGTAAATTGAAGCAGGTTTAGTTAAGGAAGCGCACTCGCTACCACTAAGCCACAGCCGCAGGCTCTCTTCGCTCGAAGATTGATTATCTGAATGCAAGAGGAAAAAGAAAGCACCCACAAATATACCGAAAAACATTATCTAGCTAATTTTACTTCTAAGTAATTCGGGCATACAAGCATAATACTATATATGTGTACTCACAGGATGGTATTTGTTTCTGTAACCTCTACCCTGTAGATGTCGATCCCAGTCTTGTATCTTTTCTAGTCTCTTCTCTTCCTCTCTCTGAAACAACACAATATATGGACCAACTTTAAGGTTAGGTGCATAAACACAGCACAATAAAACCATTTCACTGCATGAATAGATTGGTGATAAATCCCATGCTCAAGGGGACTACTTTAAAGTGGGAGTATAACCACAATTGAAAACATTCCAAATTTCACAGGATGTTTGTGTAATTGACATTTCTCTGTGCTGCATGCAGTATAAATATGGATTAAAAAACAGAGAAGATGGTGATTTAGATAAAGAATGCACTGTGTGATCCTACCATTCATATGCTTTCATTTTACATTTGCTTTCATGTTATATGTAAATTCATGCTTTACTCAGTGACCGGTTTACTTCCTACAATATTACAAAATCTTTTGTTTGTTTCGGATTTTATGTCCTACTCAAGGGTATTTCGCTTGGTATGACAGCGAATTGTCCACTTTACACAGTTTCCTACCTCATTTCGGTAGAAAACTGAGAAGAAACATGGCAAAAACCACCTCTGTGATTTCCAGAGCAACATTGTATGACTCCTTTACCTGAGGATTGACAGACAGACGCAATCCCCTAAGCTACAGATGTCTTACAAAATCGACTTTTGTCAAGTCACACAAAAATGCTTAACCAAATTGCTTCAACAGTCTTCAATTCATTCGTTTTCACTATTTAATTACCAAGTATGGTATAGGTCACAGAGAAGAAGACCATTTACCATGGTGTGTGGTCATTTAGAGCTCTATGAACAAGAAGATGCATAGCGGTCAGCTGATGTAATTGATACAAAGATTGACAGTTGAATATACAGATCATACAAGATGAGTAAAAAACCAATTGAAGAAGATTAATTGATTGGCGTGAGAAAAAAAAACATCAGCCAAGTTCATAGTAGTTGAAACCAAATTTCAAACTGATTGGTTAAAAAGTCGGATATACTTTATTATGAACGTCAGCAGTCAACTAGTTTTGCTTTTTTTCTCTCCTCAACCTGTGTATTGTCCAGCAGGGAATTCGGTTTGGTACAATGTTTGATGAAAAAAGTCCTTATCTAGATACATGTATTCTGAAAAGTTTTCAAGCTTATACACTGAGCCTACTAAGCGTATATTAAAAATGGCAGACTCAGCTGTCCATTAATTATGATGACAGTTTAAGTGATCTTGAAAGTCAACTTCTTAACGTCTAATTCAGAGATAGGTGGGTTCATAATGACTGTTACTATGAGCCACGTCCAGCGACAGCTCTATGTGCAATGTTGACAGAATTTCATTCAATAGTTGCGTGCTGTGTCCCTGATCACTTTGTAAAGGCCTTCGATTCCACGAGCTTCTGTCATAATGTCCCTTGTTTAACAGTGTGAGCTTTCGACACTCTGTGGAAAGATTTTATTCACCAGCCGAATTTCTCCCAATTTTCGGTTAACATGAATTTATTTGATACTGATATTTATTGTGAATCATTTTAATACAGTGCTATAACTTAAATAATTTGACTCCTTACACTGAAACATGTTATTTCAATGAAAACTTCACAGACGACCTACACAGGTTATAATATACAGGTACTGTTTAACAGTTGAGAAAAGGTTAGCTAAAAACAAATTTAGAGGACTGATTGTAACATTATCCTGAAAACCCTAACAGCACAGGCCAGTTACAGTACAATCTTAAGCTGCATATTGCTTTAAACAGTACATCGGTTGGTCATGAAACATTCAGTTAGAGTAAAGTGACAGATGGTGGGCTGGTTTGCAGGGGTTGATAGAAGTCCAATCTAGGTCCATTAACTACCTTTAGATTGAATTAAATATTCAACTTGCCCCAAAAATATCCCCAATATCAATGAGATCAGATTTGTTTGTTTGATTGGAGGTTTAATGTCATACTTAATGTTATTTCACTCATATGATGGCACGCCAGACTGATGGATGAATACAAACATCCTCAACAACAATATAGGACATTAAAGGGGGGTAATAGTAATACAAAACATCCTAAAACGATTTGATTTCTGTTAAGCCATAGCCCCGAGAGCACCAGTGCAACTGAATCAATTTATAAAAATAAAGAAACTTTCAATAGACGAAAAAAAAAAATCAATGTTGCAGGCATCCTTGGGTTTATCAGAAACGGCACTATCATCCCCTAGCATTCATTTCCTGCAATTTGAAGGTTGATTGGTGTTTTCTAACGTACTTAAGGCTCACTTATTTCATGGCGATGTATTCCAACAATAATTTAGACTAGCATTACCATAAAATGTGTGGTGTTGGATACTGCTGGAATGTTATTTTTCTTCCATTGCTAAGCAAAACAGCATTGGTACAAACTGCCCTCAGACAGAGGGTACTCTTCAAACAAACTGCCCTTAGACAGAGGGCGCATATGAAAGGGGTCTGTATGTGGATGCTGATCACGTGATTAAAAATAATAATGTTTGTAGAACATCTGATAGCAGAATTTTGTTGTATAGCACTTATATTGGTTTCACATGGGGTTCTAGTAGCAATGTAAGTACTTGAGAAGTTCCATTTGCCAAATTTGCACTATAAAGATATAGGATTTATCAGTAAATCACTGATATTTAAATTTTATATTACAATTAAAACCTGCCATATTTTATCCGTGAATTATTTATTAGACAATGGCAGGGGTGCAAACAGAGCATTACACTAAGTCACCCTTGATTAAGTCTGTTCTATGTTGGCAGCTTCACTTGAGGAATCAAAGGGAGATAATTAAGTGCATTACCCTTTATGAGTATTATTTATTAGACAATGGCAGGGGTGCAAACAGAGCATTACACTAAGTCACCCGGGATTGAGTCTGTTCTATCTTGGCAGCTTCACTTGAGACATCAAAGGGAGATAATTAAGTGCATTACCCTTTATGATTATTATTTATTAGACAATAGCAAGGGTGCAAACAGAGCATTACACTAAGTCACCCGGGATTGAGTCTGTTCTATCTTGGCAGCTTCACTTGAGGCATCAAAGGGAGATAATTAAGTGCATTACCCTTTTTTGTTCCTCAGCATGTATCCTAGCCTCAGAATCAAACTGTTCTTGAAGCTTTTGCCTAGACTTTTCCATGGCCTCTATTCTTCGTTGAGCTGTGTTTACATCTAAATGAAACAAAACATGAGAGAAATGGTTTGAATTCAAATATACACTTAAATATACCAAATACACTCTCAATAGTACTTATAATTTAATATTTTTTTAGTACTGGTGATATTATTTTTGAAAAACCCAAGAATACAAAATTAATCATACAACAAGTACTGATGATATGTTTCTTGGACAAACCAGTCACACTTGCTTTGTCAAATCATTATAGGGTTTTGACTGATGACAGCAGGCAAAGTCAGCCTCTCCATCCCATATCGCTTGGATAGTCAAATTAACCTGCACTTATGTTTAATTTTACCATAGATTAACTGACAGTCTGACAATTGCCATGCTTAAGGGTATTTGGGCAGTTAATAGCCCAATATTAAACATAAAACAACTTGCATTGTTGGAAAGTTAATATTCCTCCAGAGAAAGGTAAAGACACAGCGGGTCTGCTATCCTTAGAACATACAACCAGTAGTATGGGGGAATTTTACAGAGACTTCAAATAGATAATTACAACCTATTAAATCTCAGAAATGAACTCCAAAGAACTCATTATTTATATAATTGATGCCACATAAAACAAATCTAGACTAGATACATGTCTGAATTATTTCTTTCTACAGGTATTAAAGTTGATGTTATTAAACCAAAGCCCCTATGAAACCTGTTTGATTACTTTTTGATTTTCTGAGACTGGAAAATTAATGTACCTGGTTACATTGGTGAGGCTGTCTAGGGTTCAGCATATTATCATAAGTTATTCATAACTTTGGCTCTAAAACTTTAACTCAAGTGGAACTTTTGGTTTTTTTTTAAATATATATTTTTTTCATTACTCATTATTCTTTTTCAAATTAAAATGTTTTCATACCAAACTTCTTTAAATTCATTTCTTCTCGAGCACTTTGCATCCGTTGGAGTTTAGGTTGAATTTTTGTCCAGATGTAATAAACTGCAACTGCCCCAAAAATGATGAACCAACCATATTGCTGTACAAATGATATAGCTGAAATAAAAACACAGAAATTAACTATCAATAAAACAATAAATAATTTTTTTTTTTTAAATGGTAGTTTTTAAGTAAAACATATCAACCATGGTGACAGGAGGAAAATAAAACTCCAATTGGATAAAAAAAATAAAACAAACCTGTATATAAAAAAACTTTTAAATGAACAAATTGCATCAGGAAAAAATCCTAGCTCCTACAGGATGAACACAAAATAACTCATACAGGAGGAAAACAACCTGGCTGCTACAGAAGAAAAACTACTCAACTCTTAAAGATGGAAAACAACCCAACTTGTACAGGCAAGTTAAAACCTTCCAACAATGAGGAAAAAAGAAGAAATCAGTCTAGAAACAAAATTGAATTGAAAGAGTCCTTAGTTTATTGAATGATGTCATACTATTGTGTTCATTTGATTGGTGTTTATCGTCGTACTCAAGCGTATTTCACTTATATGATGACGGATTGCCCACTTCACACAGCCTTGGAAAACCAGTAGGAAACCTCGTGAAAACCATCCCTGCCATTGCCGGAGCCACACGTGACTCGCTCATAGACCTGATGGTCGAAAGGTGGGCTCGAACCCTTGAATGATAAATCGAAGCATGTTCAGTTCAGGAAGCACACTCACTACCACTGACCCATACTATTGTGAGAGTATAGCATGACGCAGATCATTTTGTTTACGGTTAAATTTGATAATTGACAAAAGGTCAATTATTATTTTATAAATATTCAACAAAATCTTCCAAATATATTTATTATT
>JARFOD010119495.1:0-14655 GCA_031763545.1 Mopalia muscosa | reverse complement strand
TATTCACAGGATTATTTTCAATATGAAATCATGTCTGAATATTCACATGTTTAGTTTCAATATGAAAGTATATCTGATTATTCACGGGTTTAGTTTCAATATTAAAGTATATCTGAATATTCACAGGATTATTTTCAATATGAAATCATGTCTGAATATTCACATGTTTAGTTTCAATATGAAAGTATATCTGAATATTCACAGGTTTAGTTTCAATATGAAAGTATATCTGAATATTCACGGGTTTAGTTTCAATATGAAAGTATATCTGATTATTTCCAGGTTTAGCTCATTGTCTAAACGTTTATAAAGCATTTGTAATCTGTAAGCTGGGATGAAATCGTTTTGTCCAAGCCAAAATGCTGTGTAACGGAGTCTCATGATTGACATCAATTTCTTTTTTTTGTCTTTTTTTAATTTCTGCTCTCCACAAAGTTGATGTGTATACTAATCCTACTTCGGTGCACCTTAAATGTGATCGAATCTATCTATCAACCATCAGGTATATGAGTCACACGATGATTGTTTTACAAGGTTTCATCCTGGTTTTCCATCGTTAATTGGCTAGGAACAGTGTTAAGTGGACAATCCCTCGTCATATAAGTGAAATACCCTTACGATCGACGTGAAATCCCAATCCACAAAAACAAAAAACCTTATCATTGGAGACTATACATAGTAATAGCACTCGAATAATACACGTAGACTAAGCAATGTTTCGTCATCGCTATTAGGTGGACCTTATGGACCTTCTTTTTTTAAGAATAGAATTGCTATACAGCCTGTAAAGTGGACCGATTACATCTATAATGATGTTCTATTATTGGAAATGTTTGCCTCTCTGCACATAGCTCAAGATCTTTATTGTGATTTTTTTTTTTAATAAATGTAGGATTCGCAGATTGTCACAACTTTTATTTTAGTTATATACGAGAAGGTTTAATTTGGATTCTGGCCTCCTGAATTTGCTGCGAGAGTCCAAATGAGGAATTCTAATTTCGTTGATTTGAAATAATTAGTGTGCTTCGTTCACGTGACTATAGCGTGTTAACGAAGCCCATCAATGGGGGAGATATTCGCTTAAAGGCGTGGTGAACTCGCGCCATCACATCTTACCAGAGACCTCTACTTCTGACCACAGCTATGAAACAATCCAGCTGCTTAAACTGAAACTGTGTAATATAGGTCAACGTCAAATTGAAACTTTTTTGATTTTAGAATAAAATGTGATTTTTTTTCAAAAAAGGAATTGTGTTCATCTACAGTTGAATGACATTATAGCATAGTTCCAGTGTATTTATACGGCTGCAATATGAATGGCGACGACCAAACAATTTTCGGTAGTTTGCCGCATTGTAGTTTCAAAATGATCATGGTTTATGTCCAAGAGGATCCTATACGCGAGTAATGGAGGCAATACGTCGACTAGTTTAAGCATGCGCTTTCTCCACACGGTTTCAATCTGACGCAACCGCTGTGGACTGGAAGCCATGAACTGTCCAAGATAAATGAACCTTCGAGCAAACTTTGAAACCTATTACACAATTAAGGCAAACACTCTATTACACTATAGAGTGATAGCACTTAAACCGTCTTGTCTCTATTATCCTATATAGTGAAAAGCTTCAGGTCTTGCTAGACCCATTAGTCCATTTTCAAATCACTGGTTGTATTTAGTCTCTTTGGAAGAAGAATATATAATCTGTGTATATTTTTGGAAAGCTTCGATACTCTGGATTACATATATGTGAATATGGTAAAAATCCAATTATTATGTCTAAAAATATTGCAAAATGAGCCTGCATATAGCCTGCATATTTCATGATCTATTTCGCGAGGTACAATAAAGATAAGACTCAATAAATTTGTTTACCGAGTAGAATAGTCCTTGAACTAGTAAAAGATGCCTCATTTTTTAAAGTTTAATTAGAACAAGTTTTTAACATGAATAGTTTCTTAGAAATGCGCCTTGGAAAATGTAGACCGCGTGTCAGAAATATATGCAATTAACGTTTTGCGTTTTGAGTATATGTTTATGGGAAAACTAAATGATAGGCTCCAGCTTAACTGTTTGTAATTAAAATCTGGAACATTTGTCTCACCAACATATAGCTTGAATACCCAACTTTTAATCTATGTGATAAAAAAATGTTTATTTGGAGCGGTCCAGCAAGACCTTAAACCGTGTTGTCTTTGTTGCACTATAGAGTACAACACTTACCGTCCGCTGGTTGCTGGCATTCCAACCCACATGCGACCCCAGAGGTGATGGGGATATGTGGCTGAAGCATACACTCACTACAGCGTACACTCCAAAACCACTTCGTCACGGAGGCCACTAAATGGTGTGGCGCGACCCAGGAGCTCACTCGCATCTTACTACGGAAATACTCGTAGTAGCAATCGCAATCACTACTCGATAAATATTAACCCTGCCTTTTTATGTAGTGAGGAATACGCGTCAAACCGCCATCACTACATTAATACCATGTAATCTCCCTTATAACTATATTGGTCCAAGACTTACAGCTCACCGTGTGAAAAGTCATCTAAAACAGGACATCGTATCCTGGCACTGTCTTTGTTTCATATTTCACAATTAAAAATAATCTACTGGTTTGTGTTTAGCGCCGTGCTCAAGGTATTTCAAATGATAGTTAACAGCCAAACTAATACAGCCATAAGATGTGAAGTGCTTTGATCTGTTTAATATAAATGTATCTCCGTTGTTATGCCAATACAACATTTCACTGTTCTGAACACTGTTCTGCCGACGGGTCGATATAAAAAATCATAACTATATTAATGATGTCTGCTTGTTTACTATTTTTTGCATTTTAAATTTCTAATATTTATATCATCAGAACGCATTTATTTCAAAAAAACGAAATAATCTTAGTTAAATGTAATGTTAGTTACGCAACTGTGACACATATTGTAACGAGAAACGTAATCGTCTGATTGGCTCTTTCCTTTTACACAAAAAAATAACCAAACAGTTTTTATTGACATATTTTAATCGTATGTTATATGGCTTTAATATAAACATAGTCAACAATAGACGATACTTCGACGAGTAATGAGAGGATTTGTGAAATGCAGTGTTAACGAAGCGAGACGTTTTACTGAACACAACTCGCTGTTTTAACTGAAAGTTCCTGTTCTGAACCGTGTCCCAAGGCGGCTTTATCTCTCTATACATCTCGCTACATATAGTATTTAATGTTGACGGTTCATGTGGTATGTAACCCTACAGCTGGATAATTGGCTTGTCAGAGAGGACACAATGTCAGTCGCATAATTGTCCTCACAAGATAAGGATTGGCCCATTCAACAGGATTTCTCTGAAGAGGAAATATGTAATAACGCGTAGGTATATTAATACGTTTGAGTTTCTCTACCTTAACTAAATAAATTAAAAGCTATCTTTAGTTTCGTTAGTTTATTATTCAACATATTTATTGTCAACAATTAGTCGAATGTTTACCAAGAGATTATTAACCAATCAATGGTTTTGTGGAGTCATTAGACTGAAACTATTGTGACAACGATTTATTAAAATGTTACTCTTTCCATATAGTCACATATATATGTATGTATTTCTATATTATCAGTATATATGGCCTACTGCGATTTTATTAACTACGAAGGCTCTATTAAGACTGGTTATAATTGTTCTATTTTCAGATCAAATGTGATTGTATTGATTATTTAAGATGTGAACATGGGCACTCGGTTCTCGACAATCAGCAAAGGCAGTGGTTTAGGGTTAGAGTTGGAGAATATCCAGGAAACGCTGCGCTCAATGCTCATCAATTCAGGAAACTCAAGTCTTCAGAAATATGGCTGTCGAAATCTGGCCAACCTGGCATATAACGACAGTAATCGTATACTAATCTGCCAACATAACGGTATCCAACTGGTCTTGAATGCCATCGAGAAACACAAGAACAAATTCCGAGTACAGGAGCAGGCTTTTCGGGTTATCGGAAGACTGGCTGTTAATGAAAATTGTTCCAAGCTTCTAACGGAACAGCATGTGATACCGGCTGTTATCACTGCTATGAGGAAACATAAAGAGCAGGTTGATTTACAAACATATGCTTGTTTTGCTTTAGCTAACCTTGCCACGTCCGAGAAAAACCGGGATCTGATTGCCCTGGCTGGGGGCATTACAACTCTCTTTAAGACACTGGAATTACATATCAGTCATAGCAGCGTACAGGAAGAGGGATGTAGAGCGTTAGCCTATCTTTCCATGAATGACAATAATGGACAGGTTATCACTGAGATGGGTGGAATAGAATGGGTGCTGCATGTCATGAGGATATACGAGAACGATACCAGAGTTCAGGAACAAGGATTCTGGGCATTACAAGTCCTCACATACAACCATAATAAACGAGTTCGCAGCATCACACAGGGTGAAGACTACGAGGAAGTGTACTAAGGACAATTCAGCAATACGGCTTCTGGGCAATATCAGTTCTCGGATGTATCTATAATAGACGAGTATCGCATCATGTACGGAATAACAGCTGTGAACTTGTATCGAGAGTGTACGGAGTGACGGCTGTGAAATTGTATCGAGAGTGTACGGAGTAACGGCTGTGAAATTGTATCCAGAGTGTACGGAGTGACGGCTGTGAAATTGTATCGAGAGTGTACGGAGTGACGGCTGTAGAAATGTATCGAGGGTATGCGGAGTGACGGCTGTGAAATTGTGTCGAGGGTATGAGGATACATCTTGGGTAAATGTGTAATGTATAGAAAGACAAGTTTGCTGTCCGTGATTCTAATGTTTGTAGTATGGCCTATTTTGTCGACTACATAGTATCCAAAATGTTACTCGTGTTCGTATCATTCTTCGTAATGAATTCAAGTTCGTTTTATGATAATATTACGAAACCATTTTTGCAATTCTTCAAAACTACTTCTATTTGCTCTGACTGAATGGATCTCACCTATGTATAGAAGGCCTATTAGCAAATGGCTGGCATGTACTGCTGGGGAGTTGGTACCTGATTCAGATTACCTTTGGTCCAATCTGTCTAGGACTCTCAGCCTGGGAATTCTTCTGAACTAGATTACGTTCTGACTTTAAGAAGTGGTATACTAAAATTCCAATCCCATCGTTTACTGTATAGGTATTTTATTATCCTTAAAAGCACAAATAAATGTAGAATTTACTTGCATCACTTGTCGTGCGACTTTACGTAAGTGTGTTTATGACTAGTGTCTAATCTGAATCAAATATGGTTACTTTCAAAACGACATTCCTCCGATACCAACAGAATAGTTAAATGATAAATTTACTCGAGTGGAAATTTTTTAAAAACTTTACAGCATGGTCAGATTCATTCCGCTGTTATTTGCCAATTATAAATTTGTGACACTGGCAAGCAAGAACGGTACAAGCGTATACATATATTGCATTGTATATATTTAGTCTCAAACGAATCATGTTTCAACTAAACAGTCGAACATAGGCCTAAAAGCATCAACCAGCAGTTTGTTTTTTTAACTACGGCACGCTTTGTTTATTTAAAATATTGATTGAGTGTGCCTTCCTTTATATAAATAGTTTAAACCAATATTAGTTATTACAGAACTAGCTGGAGATGACTGATAATATCTCACATAAATGATATATTATGTATTTTTGTAAAAAGGTTTAAAATATCTCTGCATTTACTTAGCATACTTGACTGGGTTGTAATGTTTAAAAAGGTATTATTTTATGTTATTGTTGAAAATATGATATTGGATTTAGATAATACCGGCCTTGACCACATAGCCTACAGTTATGGCACACCGCTGTGACGCTGTCTATATTTATTAACCCATCCAGTTTTCTTCTTTTTTTACTTTCCTTCGGCTTTGGCAGTGTGGGTTTTTCTCTTTTGCTTAGATTTTGTTGTTTTTCTTGGCTAGGTTTTTTTTTCTTTTCCTTTTTTTTTTATATTTATTTCTTTCTTTTTTTAATTTTTTTTAATTGTACGAGTCTCCCAGTTCGTTTTTTGTTAAAATGAATATATGTGATGAAATAACGATCCTCTGACTACCAGACTTTACATGAACCAACTATATACTATAACATTTAAGTATGAAGCTGGTTCCGAATAAAAGTGTCTCTGGTCACTGTGTTATTTATACAACTGAAGTTCATATACCACCCCAGCAGGGAAAGTCGGATTGAATTCTCCCAGACTGGCCAGACATAAGGGTGTCAAAAGTTAACAACAGTAGCTGATGATCAGATGTCATATAACGATACTGTCCATATCCTGTGTATGTCAAAATGATAAACCCTTATTATAGTGCAATAATCCAGACCGATTATAATAAATAATGTTTTACATTTCTTTACAAAACACAAAGCAGTATTAAACCCATGGTTTTGTGGAACATTGTTCTCAAATAAAAGCTTACCGATATTAATTACTTTTTTCTGGAGACAATTTAATTGATACTCTATTGTTATCAAACCGTCCGTCAGAAGGCAGACGGTTAAACTGTTAACCATTAGTTTAGCTTATCGTTTATCTATGTTTTCTTTAATGAGTTGGTTATTGTTGCAGGCAAATCCCACCCTTTATTAAATGAAGTGTATCGTAAGGTGCCATTCCCACGCGAGCACAGGGTGTCAAGTTTTTGTACCCCGTAGGCTATAGAATACAATATAATACAACTGTACTTTTTGTGCGCCAATAAAAGAAACAAATAGACTTTAAGGAGAACAGCGACCTTGTCAACTGTACATGTGTAGCTACAGTCTGCCTGTCCATCAGTCCGGCACGTCTTTCAATGCTAAATCATCAAGTCATGCCCTAAACCCTCAAGGTATCAAAAAACAAATTAGATATAGCCGCTGAAACCTGTATTTAAACTGTTTTATATTCTGTATTTAGATATGATTTTCCAGTTTCACTTGGCTAAACATACTCATTACAACATGCTGTCGTATATGTTTAATTCCACAAGCTCATTCCATAAAAAAAAAACACATCCGCCAATTGACTTGTGGAGGGGAGGGGACAAATATAACTTGAGTGTTTTAACAGAAGTCTAATATGTTACAACCTAATCGAGCGAAGAGCTACAATTGGCTCCTGATTATTAACACTCATGGTTGGAGCCCAGACTCAAAACAGGTTCAGATTATGTGGCGTGTATAAATTCTGTCCGTTCTTTGCTTGTTGCAGCTTGGAGCAGTTAAACCCCCCACTTTTTAAAGAACAAGATAAAAAATTAAGAATATGGATCGGTACATTAGGAAGGTATTTATTGGGGTGAGAAACTTACATACTCAGGATTTCAAATATGTTAATTTTATAAATATCTAATAATAACACTGAGATTTGTAAGTAAGTGAATTAATGTGGACATTAAATAATAGAGAGCATTTTTTGGTGATTTATTCTTCAGAATATAATTATTATCACACCATATAAGTCAATTTGCGATTGAACTTAGAGATGTCTCGTCTTCTTCGAAATCTGGCATCGAACGATTTCAGTGGAACTTTATCTATCAACCCTTAGGAAATCGTCCAAAAAATACAAAATATAGAATTAAGTTAAAAACATTTTAAGCCAAACTGAAGATAATTAACTTTTTTGTCCCCTTTAAATGCGTCAAATGTGAAGTCTCTATGGCAGCCATGCATGTTCGAGAAATAATCGAGTCTACAAATTCGACGCATCTTTGTAATAAAGAACTTGAAGTGTCTGAAATAGGCATTTCACGATGGGCTATCAATTCACTATACATTTGATCGAACATCACGTGGTAATTCTATATCAGTGAAATACACATTTACTTAATCCACAATGACACTGACCGACAAAAACACAGAGGTTTTTAAATTTAACTTTTTGTAATAAAGAACTAGTTTTTCACTACAGTTAATAAAAAGCTTTTAACTATAAATTGAAGAAATAAGATTATGTGGATTTTGCTCCACCAAGAGTCTAATTGAATTGCTCGAGGGCGGCGAGGTTAAATAAAATACGCTTGTAATTACATTGACTTGGTTCATACAACAATCCTATACAATATTAAAGTGATATAGACCCAACTGTATATAAACTACAAACAAACATATACCCGTATTTGTGTATCCAGCATAACCCTTTATTTACACTTTAATTGTGGGATGGTTATTTAAAGTATGGCGAATACAGAAACCTTTGTGAATCTTTGTGCCTGAAATTACCTTAGGCTGTAAATAGTATAGGTTTAAAGGGACATAGCTGTGTACAAATGTATACATGGTAATATGGGCATCTTAAGACATTTCTACGTAAACACGAGTTAAGGTATAACTAAATGGTTGTATATATACAACATGATAACAATAACGTAGTTATAGCTTTTAATTTTAATGGGTATATCTAAAAATGTCCGTGCATTCGGCGTGCTCCTGGCTGGTGCTGAAGCTGTCTGTAGACGGCTATTAAACATTTGTGTCAACGAACCACAGGTCTCTAGGTGGTCATCTCGTCTCTGCAACCAGCTCAGAATATTTCTCAAACTATGACTGAAAGTTCAATAACAAAATAAAAATAGTGACAGGTTAAGGAATAGTTTCGTGTTCTATATTACAGACGACAAATGTATCTGATTAAGGTAATAACCCGTGCGTTAAATACAGCGTGTTATTGTGTTTTAATCTGGTCTCCGGTCAATGGTCCACTGGTAGTGTGGATATATCTGACCTGATATCTAACCTGATTCATGTGTTCAGTTTACACGATCAATAAAATAGTAAACAAATATTTTAGTGTAATGTAAATAACGTTGAATAATGTTATAAGGCCTATCATAGTTTTGCTAAGTACTTGGAATTATTGATTAATAGAAAGGTTTTTTGTTGGGTTTTACGCCATACTTTAAGTTATTTCACTCACATGATTTCAGTGTGCCGGGCCAATCAGCGAAGGAAATCACCCTCGACCCCACGGACAGCAAAGACAAGACAGGGCAACAAAGACAAAACAGGACAACAATGACAAGACAGGACAACAAAGACAAGACATAACAAACAAATCAGATACAAGCTGCTCCATACCAGGGTAACAGAGAGCTTCATCCCAATCGCCCACTCATAGTTTACCAGAATTAAATAAAATAAAAATATTTTCTTTTTTTATGAATCACACACAAATAACTTTGTCACAAAATACGTAACTCACCACAAGTTTGTGAGTTATTACTGGATGCGGTCTCACGTCCAGTTTCCGATCTTGTCTTTCCACGCTGATTGGGCGCACTGTCAGCTCTGGGAGGTAATCGACTGTTGGGACAATGAACGAATACACAGATAATTGAAATAAAGTTGAAAGACCATGACCAGGAATGAAGGAGAGTTCCATCGGTGTAGTGTTTAACTCATTGACATATCGCTCGTATGGTGTAGACGGAATTAATGATTAATTATAAATTTTAATCGGAAATACCGTGGCTATAAACCGATTCTAATGCCTTATGAGATACATACCCCAAAATGTCTACGTCATGCTTATTGTCCGCACCATAGCGATACATATTTGTATCACCAGTCTTCAACCATCGAACCTAAATGTTAAAACATAAGTAGATGAAACTAATAAAACCATGGTATTGATGCCAGCCAACTCTGAAGTGGAACATATTCTCTAAAATAATCCTAGCATTTGTTCTACTACATGCAGGGATTCGGCCTACAGCTTTAAAGCTTGAATAACTCGGGGAGATACATGCAAGTAGCACAGAGAAACATGTAAATACAACCATATCTAATGTGAATGGTGCACAAGAATTGGTTTACGATAAAGGGATGACGTACCTTAACCCACAGGTCAGCATGGACTTCGTAAACAACACCAACCTTACCGGTGCCTCCATCCTGATCCCCCCACTCCCAGTCACGGCCTGCAACAATAACATATCTCATTCCTACTGGTTCGGCATTATTTCAGGAATACAAACCCAAAATGTCTGATTACAGGTTAATGCAAAGGGTGATATTTAAGAAAACATTAGCCACTCATGTATAAACACAAAGGCTATCAACTATTTTGTCAATTTAGAGAGAAAACCATTATTTGATGTTAGTTGTACTCATATACCACCTTGTACCATAGTCAACTACTTACCTGGACATTTCAAAATGTGATACTCTAACCAAACATATTGTTATATTTATATTAAACCAAAATCTTACCCCTTCTTACTCGTACACCAACACCTATGGGCTCGGACGGTTCAAGCCGCCGAGGTTCATCAACGACACACACATCGTATGACTTCTCAGCTCCAAAACGATAATTATTTTTCTGCCCATTGTCCCATTCTACCTTAATCACACCTAACAATACAAAATACATAAACAAACAACATGGGAAGTGGTCTGATAAACCGAGAAGTAAGGTAACGGCAGTTTTTTAATAATATAATATAATATTTATAATTCCCCTGGTTAACAGTGTTTTAACACTATCCGTTATAAACTGAGCCACAAAACAATTTGTGCATTAAGAATCGCACTTAAGTTACTATCGAATCTATACAGACAGGTAAATGTTAGGAATATGAACACGCAATCTAGGATAGACGGGGTATAGACTGAATTCCAGATATTTCTTAAGTGTTATTATAACCACGAGTCAGTCTTTCATACGCCCATAAATCAGCGGTTATTTACATACAATTTATTTTGTTACATCCGTTGCTTCAATAAGGACCGTTTTTGGCAGATAGCCAGCAGAGAGCTCAATTAAAAGTAAATCAATTAGGCCACTTAAATGTCTGTTAAGTAACTTTTGTCATGAACCAAATAAATTGAGTCTGAATATTTAGGCCAGAGAGTTTTGCTTGTATATTAACACGCGGTCATCCGCAGCTGTGTCTTGACCAGCGGTGGTATCAAAAAAGTTTTATTTAAATTAGCTGCTAAGAAGCGAGCATTGAGTCAAGCCATTAAGATGATTGTTTAGACCTTGTATCGAGCTTTGTATTCATTCTAGTATATGCTACCAATACCTGTCTTTTCTAAACTTAATTTGACAGTATGTCACTATAGTTCTAGGTCTCCCTGCCGTGGGGACGATACCTGGAGGCTGGAGTTCTACGACAGTTCCTGGTTTCAGGTCGTCTTGATTGCCCCATTTCCAATCCTTGCCTCTCCTCACACGAGATCCTAACGCGGGAAGTCTCTCTACCGTATCTAGATCAGTGGCCGCCTCGGTGAGAGCATCTATACCCATCATAGAGAGAAGCAGCCGCATCAAACCTTGCTGTGAAGGAAGCATTGTACAGTTTAGTGAGAAAATGAGCTGTATGTCTTCACAATGATATTTTCCATAAAAATACAACATTTGCATAGGTTTTATCATAAAATATAAATATTCTAAGCCTAAATATCATGAGTTACAAATTCACTTTTTGGTACATGTGAGTAAAATAAGCTTTCTTGTCTTTTAAATACACATAGCAATGTATTAATCTGAAGAAATGTTCCAAGATTATGGTCTACTACACAAAGGTACAGGTTTGGCAGATCTCTTCATATATGTGATATTATGTATTGATAGTTGGGAAAGATGATTGAATGATTTGTGTTTTACGTTAAGCTCAAGGGTAATTCACTTACATGACGCGGACATGTATTCCCATTATTGACACTAGCACAACCATGACATAGGCCCCACGTCAATAAAAACGGTGAAGGTAATTAAATGGCATACATACACAGTGACAACAAATGGCAGTAGTTTTCTTACCAATTCCGCCTCCTCAACAGGTTCGTCCATCTGCTCTAAGAACTCTCTCAGTAGTTCTGTATTTTTTAAACGAGAGATATCGTCTGAGAAATGGGCTGCAAATCGTATCAGCAAAACCTATATCAAAATTACAAAAAGTGTACTTCAAAAAGAGTAGGCCTATGTCTTATGAAAACAATACACGAATGTTTTTAATAACTATTTTATAATATAAATTTGCCTCGTATATTAGTTTTTTTTTTTTTTTAAATAAACGTTTAGTTGATCAATGTACTAAAGCTTACCTGTCGTCGAAAGAAGCCGCTCAGTTCATTCAGCTTTTCAACAACGACGTACATTCCATTGGTTAATCTCGAGATGACCTCAAGCATTGCCTGTTGGGGGGAAAATGTTCTTTGTCAATTTGGGATGTAATTGAAGTTTTGATTCGTTGTTCAGAAAGCGCTAAAATCTTCTTGGTGATAACAATTACTATAATGACGGAGCTAATTATATAATGCCATAGATTACTACACGATGTTTATTGCATGGTGATGACGATATCTACACGAAGGCAGAGTTAATCACATACTGCCAAATATTACTACACGACGGCTGAGTGTATAGCATGGTGATAAAGATAGCTACACGACGGTGAAGATTATTACATGGTGATGAAGATAAATACAAGGCAACGATGTTTATTGCATGGTGATGAAGATAAATACAAGGTAACGATGTTTATTACATTGTGATGAAGATAAATACAAGGTAACGATGTTTATTACATTGTGATGAAGATAAATACAAGGAACGATGTTTATTACATTGTGATGAATATTACTACTCGATGGTGAAGAAAAATACAATGGGCGAAGTTTTAAACATGGTGATGAATTTTACTAAAAGGCGGCGAAATTTATTACAAGGTGCTGAATACTTCTACACAATGATGAATATGACTACACGATTATGAATATGACTACACGATGATGAATATGACTACACGATGATGAATATTTCTACACGATGATGAATACTTCTACACGATGATGAATATGACTACACGATGATGAATATGACTACACAAAGGTTATTAAATGATAAGGAAGTTTATTTGATGTTTGTCATGTTTATTAGCATTTTACATTATGGTGAAGTGAATTGTACAATGGAATAGCTTATTACACGTGATGAGGATAATGCATGATGGTAGAGTTTATTAGGAAGTCCCACCGGATCACATGCTCCACAGCCCACACATGCTATTGGTATTGGGTGAGGGAGTCCCACTTCTTTCCAGCCAGGACCAAATGAGGATGCGGCTGCTAAGACTTTCTTCTTCGCCTGAGAATTACAAAACACGTTTTCATACAGTTCTTGTGGTACTGGCCGGTTTTGCCTGTTTTGAGATGAGTTAAATTATACTCATTAAAAAACCTAAAGTAACACCAACAAATCTTAATTTGATATATCCTGAAGTAGTCGCTTTAAGAACAATGTTTGCCTAGAAGAAATCAACCCATATGTGTTGTTTTTAACGAGACAATCACTTTGCATGTAGCTAACTATCATCCCTGAGTATAGCGGACTCATCTATAATGGCTAAATAGTGGGAAGGCCAGAGTTATGCGCAGTGAGCTAACTATCATCCCCCAGCATAGCGTTTCGCGAACTCATATTTATAATGGCAGAGTAGTTTGAAGCAGTGTACTATTATTACTATTATTGCTTTCTTATTCCCTTTTCTGACATGGGTTACCTATAACCACATGGGTTACCTATAACCACATGGGTTACCTGTAACCACATGGGTTACCTATAACCACATGGGTTACCTATAACCACATGGGTTACCTATAACCACTAAAAAGTGGAGCGATAAGAGAAAATAATTGAACGAATAGAGCTTACATAACAAAGAATGAATTAACTCAACATAACACTCAAATATAGTTTCTATGTTTGAATAACTAAGATGACAAGGCCTATAACCTACAAGAATAGTCTCGGTTAGGTAACATTTTTTGTTTAAATTGGGATATCAGACATAGTTGTTAGCTTAACTATCATATCGGATTTGACTGAAGGATGCACATGTACCTCTTCCGTCTCATAGCCATACTCATCGGTCGGCTTGCCGTCTGTAAGAAGGATAATCCGTGGAGTTAGTGGCCGACCCATAACCCGTACAATCCCACCTAAAGGACATACAAAATACCTTTAAAGCTGCACCATGCATCACTTCAAAATACTAACAACGATATACAACTTATGCCAGATATTTATACAAGGTTATAGGTACGCTGTTAATTGGAAAATGTCCAATTCATTTTATTTTACATCAAATGATTTTAGACGTAAAGAATCACTTATAAATATATTACTGAAAACAGAGCGAACATTTTGACAGCAATATGTGTATATATTTCCAATAGGTAAGGACACTGGTATTAATAAGATCAGTCATCTTATCTCCCAGATAAACTCACAGTTACAAGCGATTGTTCGGAAGAGATCTTGACATCGAATTATTATGGATAGCCAATAGATATCTGGAGAAGAGGTAATGACCATTAACATGTATATCAAGTATTGATAAATATGTAACAAAAAATATATTTAGAAATTAGATAAACAATTTTGAGGTAAAGTTCGAAAAGCATTATTTTTTTTCTCTACAAGACAAATATTTATACAAATAACCTTCTTCTTTTGTTTTTAGGGGAAGAAAGGCGGGGGTGGGGTGGGGGGGGGGGTCTTCTTATTTTTCTTTCCTAAATTTCTGTTGGTATCACCTACCATTATGTTGGTATTAACAATATATTTACCATTACGTTGGTATTAACGATACACATACCATTATGTTGATTTTAACGATACACTTACCATTATGTTGGTATTAAGGACA
>JARFOD010119484.1:0-14352 GCA_031763545.1 Mopalia muscosa | reverse complement strand
ATTTTAACAGGAATTGATGAAAATAGAAATATATTGACATTAATTTGGGCTTGAAATAGTTTGGGCGCCCTACATTTTCCGTAACTAAAATGGCTGTGGATACTGCCGTGATAAGTGAAATACTGTTAAACACGGCGTAAAACACCAATTAATCAGTCATTAATTTTTTTCATATTTTTGCTGCAGGAGCTGTTGTCTTTGGAAGAAAGGCTTGGTAATGTGAACAGAGGAGCTAGTCAAAGTACCATAGAAAACAATACTTTCCCTCACAAATATAAAACGGTGAGTAGGATAAAAGCTGAAGATAAGAGCTGAAGAAAAAAAAAAACCCACTGAAAATAAATTTTGAGAAAACTTAACTTAATTGTGTAAAGAATCATCATTATAGTCCAGTGTCCATCTGCTTGAAGCGTTATTTAATCCCACATTAGATGATGTCATGCCATTTTGAAAGTCTATATCTAATCCACTATTAGCGATTTAATCTGGTGACTAATCATCTTTCAAGCAACTGGTCCCTGAATTTACCCAGAAAGCCTTTTGTCTATCTTGTTTGCCGACTAAATACCAGTTTATCAGCTTCTAGGCACCACAGAACAACCATCATGACTTTGTGTTCACTGAGTTCAAACCAGTCATCCAGTCTCAGTGGTTAGCTGACCTGCCTTCAATATGTAGTACATCTTCAACTCTCCTAGTGGTCCTCAAGGGAGGTAATCACAGGTTTGATTTTTACCAGGTATCCTCACAGTTTTCCAGGGCCCGCCGCTGGGGGTTAGGGATAAGTCTGCTAAGTTATTCTACTTCCATGTACCCTTCTCAGGAACAGGTCCATCTGCCACTGATCAGGTATATGAATGAGTCCCATGATGTGGCTCTGGCAATCGTGGAAGTGTTTTTATGAAGTTTCCTCATGTTATTAGGCAAGGAACAAATTGAAGAGGACAGCCCATCATTATATAAGGGAAATATGTTAAAGTACGATGTTACAACCCAAATCAAAAAAAAAACAAACTCTTCCATAGGAAACAGAAGTGTCTTGAAACCTGTTACAATGAGTGTATTGTTGTAGATCAGCACCCTCTGGGCTTCATCCAGTTAGCTCCCATCCATCATTTTAATGAAATAACCCGATGTTTGGCATAAAACCCAAATCAAACAAACTTTGTGTCTTTTGATTTTTGGTTGCCATGGTTACTGGACACATTTGGCCAGGATTTCTTACTCGAAATGACTAGGCGTGGAATAAAAGACTAGTCATACAAACTTTAACCACTATATTTGTCTTGTTTGTTAGGTTAAGCGTGTATGTGACATTGAAGATGACAATCATCTGGAGAAATGTACTATTTGCCTGTGCGAGTTTGAACAAGAGGAAGATGTAAGGTGAGTAATCTCCCTTGAACTAGAAATGGTTATTTTCACCCAGTTTTGAGTTGCATTTATTTGCTCTGATTTTCATTTTTTCTCTGGTTATTGATTTATCTGCCCTGATTATCTTAAGTAATTTCTATAGCCGTGCTATTTTCTCCATGAAAAAGGTACTACAGTTGACTGAGCTTACTTTAATTGTATAGCTCACAGGTTTGAGTCTGTGGACTATAATGCACATGGGTGAGTCACATGAAGTGGCTCTAGCAATTGTGAGGGTATTTTTGTGGTTTCCTCCCAGTTTTCCATCGTTTATGAGTAAGGATGTAATAATGGACAAATTGTCATATAAGTGAAATACTCTAAAGTACAGCTGTAGACCCCACTCAAACATTTTCTTTTCATGGCAAGGAAGGTACCATAATAAGTTTTGAAAATTCTCTCAATTTTTCACAAGATTGTCAAAATGGAAAATCCATTGTTTTATAAGAGAATACCCTTGGGCTTTACTTTAAATACCAATCAAACAAACAAATAAAGTCACACTCTGTTTACTTGGCAAGATATTATATATTAGAATACAATTAGTTTACTGCAATGGTAGCAGGCCTATCCCTCTAAGGTCTTCTTGGAGTCCCTTGGTAGATTCCTTTTCCCCCCCAAAAGACCTGATATATCTTAGTTTTACAATGTATTCATATAATTTTTGGAACTACATGAGTGTCATTTACTCTTCCCTTCTGGCTATACATGATATTTCAATATGTACCTTAAAATATCAAATAGCTAATATTCCTGTCCATATTGTCAAGAAAATATGGATGATTGTACATTTACCATTAAAAGGTGTATAACCATTGGTTGTGTTTGACAAAACAATTATTACATTGTTTGAGTGGCATTTAGAAGCATCGAGATCGAAACGTCGCTACCCAATTATATTCAGAAGTTGTACATCCATAACATAATTATTACATTATATTGTGAAGACAATCCCATAATTTTACTGATGGAATGAGAGTCAAATAACCTGATTGAGGGCGTAAAACCCACATTAAACCACTTGACACCAAGTCTCAAGGTTCAGAAACTCCGGAGTATTTGTGAAAACCATTGCTAGTTTTGCAATTCGTCAGAAGCTGGTCTCTTTTCTTAAAAACTACTTTTATATCAAAAATGAATTTTTCAAGATTGACAAATATTAAATATCAAGGTTTCTGCCAAATGTGAGGAATGTTGACTGAAGTGTTCATCACATTTTGTTTGGATTCATTCATTTAAGTCTTGTAACAAAATGTCATCAAGAAATTAAAGAAAAGACAAAAAAAAACAACATTTCTTCTCAAGGTATATAATATACAAGTACTATACACAGCGGCAGGGGCTTAGCCAGAAATCAAAAGTATGGTGGTCAAAATGGTCATTTTGCTTCACTTTTTAAATCTGGTGTCAAATTGTACAGTTTCCCTATCTCTTGCATGATAAAGTTTCTTTAAAAAAGGTGTTCAAATGAGAGGATTCTTCAATTCAGTGTCTAAATTAAGGAAATAACCGTGTGATGAGTTTCGGCTAATGGGTGATTAGAAAGCAAGATGTGTTCATAAAGTCATGTAATAAATATATCTAGAGTGTTATGTTTTCTGCCTTTCAGACGCCTTCCCTGCATGCACCTGTTCCACATTGAATGTGTCGACCAATGGCTGGCCACGAATAAAAAATGCCCGATTTGCCGTGTTGATATCGAAGCAGGCTCAAAAGGTCAACTGGGTACGGATTAAAGGGAAAATTACCTAAATTAGATACTTTCATAATTGAATTTATTATATACTAATACCAGTTTCTCAATTTATTATTGTAATTAATTATTAGTATATAAATTAAGTCCTCTCAAATACCTCCATAGTCACAGGTATTATATATCATGTCTATTTTCAAATACTCTTTTAAATGAACTATTTCGCTAACCAAGGAAGGTTAGACCTATAATAGGATAAAAGAGCTTTTTCCCTGCCTTTTATGGGACTTTTTCACCAGTTTTGAGCTGCAGAGTAACATAACCATGAATAAGTTATTTGCATATGTATATTAAATTCTTCTCTTTTTTTTTTATGTCAAGTGAATCGATACTTTGTAACTTTCTTTTCAATGTTTGTTAGATTTTCTTAAGACATGAGCATGTAAATTTACCCAGATATTCTATGTGATAATACCATATTAATGGTTTTAAAAATCAAGTTTCCAAGCAAGTTTGAAAATATAAGATAAACGTATATATAATTCAAGACATCATTATATTCATGTGTATGATTACTTAACAAATCAAGATTTACAAAGGAGATTTTTCTATTACGGATATTAGGTACTTTTTTTACCAGCTTGTAAAGAGCTGTCACTACAAGGTTTATCGGGGTTTTATTATTGTACAGCTAATGATGTAAGAAATTGTAGGTTCTAGATATTATTTTGTATCAAATTTGACAAGTAAGCGTTTGTTATTCCAAAGCTTCTGAGTTTCATAGATTTCATACATAAAACACCAGCCGTAACATATGATGTCTCAACAATTCAATTTAAAAATCAGTATATTCAAAATACAGCCATTAAATTTATTTACAACTTATTAACTGTAACTGTACAATTTTATACTCAATGCCTTTATAGATTACATGAATGATAGGCCTATTGTTTAAGGCAGTAGTTCCACACCTTGTTAAAAATCTCTGGTGTCATCTCATTTCCCAATAAAACAAATGTACCGTACATATTTTATAACACCACATTAATAAAGTACTCTCACAAAATTTGGTCCCTCTTTTTCAGTTTGTTTGAGAGTACATGTTGCAATGCTGTCTCTATTTAGCACTGGAGGAAAATTAATTTTCGGACATCAAAATGCCTCACATCTTAAGTGTGCAAGTGTCAATTGTTTTTGGAATACACCACCATCACATAAGTGAAATACCATTAAGTACGACATAAAACACCAATAAATCTATCACAAAATAGGACACTAGCTAAATGTCAATTTAAAGACTAATAAGCACATTTCTTGAACAGCATTTTGCTTTTCATTTGGATCTGTGTCTAACCTAGGCTAGCAGTTGAGAACTTTACTCATGTATCTAGAAATCAATTTTTAGAATCAACGTAATTTAAACTCACCTTCTATAACAACATTTTCTGCGAAATTTTTTTACGTAACTGTTTTGAAATATATCCATGTATTCAGCCATATAGTTGAATTTTTGTTTTATTTTTTTGGAGAAAAAAAAGTTCTCTCAACCATTCTTCATGCTTACAGCTTATGAAGACTTTTATACATTTCCCATTTGATTGGTGGTGTGGTTATTCTCAAGGAGTTCACCACCATTACATTAGTCATTTGATTGGTGGCGTGGTTATTCTCAAGGAGTTCACCACCATTACATTAGTCATTTGATTGGTGGTGTGGTTATTCTCAAGGAGTTCACCACCATTACATTAGTGAAATAAACTTTAGCACGGCGTTAAACACTAATTAAACAATCAGGGGTCTTTTATTTGTCTAACCAACTTTAACCTGTATGTTTTAGGCCATCGAACCAGTACAAACAATACACCAGAGTACAGACAATTTACAACAGACAAGTAAGAAATAATTCATTAAAAATAAGTAGTCGTTTTATTGCATATTTCAGATGAGTGTAGAGAAATTCCTACCAGGAAAAAAATCGTGGCGCCATTTTGAAGTTATGTCTTGAATGGTATAAATATACAGTGAAATATTGTATTTACTTTGTCAATATTTTATAAATTTTCAGAAAATGTTTTAGGAGTTTTCATTGGCTACTCTATAAAGTAAGACAGTATATGATTGGTTAACTTTTAGTAAGTTTGTTTTCAGTAAAAAGATTTCTCATTAGCCAATGGTAAAGTAATGTGTTAGGAATTCTGATTGGTTGATGTGTAATGTAAAATTAATTCCCATTGGCTAATGTTTGGGTCAACCTTAAACATGTTACGGTGTATATGGGCTTACTAGATCGAGCCAGTTATGTTCATTTTATAGTTTAATTTTATTTTACTTCTCATTCTATTTTATTTCAGTTTTTGATTATTTTTACGGTATGCATTACTAAAATTCAATAAATCTGTAGTGCTGTGTTTTATTTTGTAAAAAAAAATTGGATTTTATTGTTTATAGTACAGTACTAATTATTTTCTATTATCTCCAAAATTATTTATGCTTTTTGAGTCCTTTAAAGGGGCTCAAATGAAACATTTGGGTTTATGATAAGCTAGCAGTACAAGGTTAAAGGTCTAGGTAGAATATAAGAGCATTGTGTGCTTTATTTGATCTAATATTGAGTTTATTATGCTGTCCGAAAAATCACTAAATTTTTTTAAGTGTCTGCTTTTTTTAATTTAATTTCCCATTTCTTACAATGTTGTTATGTTCTTTACCATAACTTTATCTTTCTCTTAAATCTGTTATATGAATTTATTTGAAACTTATTTTAAACACATAAAAACATTTTGGTATTGTAAAGTTTCTTTTTGTATTGATAAGTTTCACTTAATTTTTTATCAGAGATTTTAAAATTTTGAACCAGTAAATGCTGCAGTTGATATAACCTGTATTATTGGTCTTGAAGTAAGCTATTAAGATTTTCAAGCCAGTTTACTCTCTAGTTGGGTGTCACATTTCCAACATTTAGTAAAGAGCTAGTGGATACCACGTTATTTTGCTGTTCATATAATAGGAAACTTTGCTAAATGTATTTTTCTTACAGCTACCTCAATTGTACTAAAGGTGTCAGTAATATTTCTAAGTATCTTAGATATTTTCCTTGTTTTAGGACAACACTATCTTCGTTAGAACTGGGCTAGATCTCGTGATAACATTGTTGATTGAACTTAAATTTTTTAAACTATTAATACCTAAATGCTAAAATCTAACATTGAATATTTTGCAGTCTTAAATTTGTTAATCAGAGGTCCACATTAAAAGAAATATCATCACTAAGTGAACAGGAACTAAACAGGTGGAATGACGCCATGTAATATAACACTGGTTGTTTGTGTAATGACCCAATTTCAATTCCTTGATTTCTATTGGCAGACACATCGGTCATCGCCCAATCAGTGATGCTCTACCTCCCTTTCATAATAGAATGCCTTTATTTCACTGATTCTCTGAGCATTGTTTACTTGTAATCATTGAATAAAAATCCTACAGTAGCCATTTCTTGTGCTAATCTTCATACGCCATTGCTCTGCAGAATACTCCCTCAGTCGATCGTAAGAGGCGAGAAAAGAGGTTGAATTCTGTTGCCCTGGTGTTCACAGAGCTAACGGGTAACGGGAAACAGATTTGTTTGTGATGGTCTGTATTTGTGTCCATCGTCATAAGTGAAATACCCTTGAGTGCGACGTTAAACACCAATCAAACCAACAAACAATCATACAAAATTTGATTGGTGTCCGACAAAGTTGTAGTAGTATCTGACAGCCAAGTGGACAAGGCTTTTGACATGAAATGAATACCTGCATTCTAAAAAGTCCCAAACAACATATTGGCCTGACTTATTTCCTTTGCAGTGGATAACTTCTGGTCATCCTCGAAAAAAACAGCGCCTTTTGTCAGGGGATAAAAACAAAATATACATTCTTGAAATCTGTTTGTCTTTCACTTCAGTCAGGAATCAGCCCTTTTTACTGGTGAAGACAAATATTATTTTTTTTTTAAGAATTTCTTCTCTGGCATTTCTGGACTAATCGTGTGTATTTTCTAAATTTCATATATAATATTTCCATGTCCGTTATTTTTGTCATGTATTTATAATTAAGTATCTGTTTTTTGTGTGTAGTACATGCATTGTGTAAGGAGCATAAAATTATTCAAATTAGCCCAGTCTGCTTTAGATCTAACGCAGGGGCTTCGCCAGAAATTAAAAGTAGGGTGTCCAAAATGGTCATTTTGTTTCACTTTTGAAGTAACTGGGTGTCCAATTTTGACAGCTTCCTATCTCCAGCATGTTAAAATTTCTTAAAACAGGATGTCCAAATGAGGCAATTGTTTACTTTAGAGTATCCACTTGGACGGGTGGACGGGCGTCTGCCTAAGCCCCTGGTGTGACGTTCAACCCCAATCAACCAAACAATCTCATCATTCAATAAGGAAAACAGCTGAAAAAACAAAACACAGAAAATGAGAATGCTAATTGGACTTAGTTTCAGTAAAATTCCCAAGCTCCCTTCACTGTTTGTGAGTATTTATCTGTTTGTTTTAAAGAAATGAGTTAAAAGGTTTTCTATGTAATTAATGCTCCCAAAGTAACCTCTCTCAATCTACACAGAGATTGTTTTTTTTTTGTTTTTTAACAAAGTAGCTCTGTTTATTTGTAGGTCAAGTTTAAGTGGACTGTTTTAAATAGAGATTGTTTGTAAACAGTGAAATGTAAAAAAAGAATACATTAGAACTTTTGCATTTGAATGATTTGAAAAGAAGTTAAGCATGTCCAGTTTGATTTGAAAGGTAACTGGATGTATCGGTACCTCAATGAAAAGCATTTTACTTAAATTGTTTGAATTTTTCTGAAAACAATGTATTTCAAGCCTTATCAATAAACATGGTTGTCTTTGCTATAAAGAATAGACAGAATAATAATTTTACAATAAGAAAAAGCTCTAGGCTGTGGCTTAGTGTTAGCAAGGGCTTATGCAGACACCCATCCCGGATCCGCCTGTCCAAATGGACACCCAGAAGTAAACAAGTGCCTCATTTGGACACACTGTTTTAAGAAACTTTAACATGCAGGAGTTAGGAAAACTGTTAAATGCAAAGTGAATCAAAATGACCATTTTGGACACCGAGGTTTTTTACGAGGTTTCTTTTCTGTTTTTCCACCTCAATTAGGCAAGGAGCTGTGTGAAGTGGACAATCCATCGTCATATTTAAGTGAAATACTCTTGAGTTGAGTACAACGTTTAAACCGAAACAAACAAACGAACCAAACCAAAAGAACAGAACACTTCACATTTTCCTCGACCCGCTGACACCTTGTCATGTCATATGAGTGAAATAACCTCAAGATTAGCATTAAACCCCAATTAAAACAAACAAAAGAACCAAGCCAACAATGTTAATGTGAAGATGGGTGGTTTCAGGTAGATTTAATTCTGAGGAGACAAAAAACACCCCTGGAAAATTTTTCACGACCACTAATTTTCAGGTTGAAAAAATTCAGATTCATAGGGTGAATATATAGACAAACAAGTCATTGTCTCTTGCTGTTTCTTTTTTGAACTCATTGGACACCCATCAAACGAGATGCATACTCTTCAGTATTAATCTCAATCAAACAGATAAATTGAAAGAAATTGTTTATGTACATACATTGTATGGACATACTAGACAGAATTTCGCATCATGCTTTATTTTTAACAATTGACATGTGATCTCTAGAAATAACAAACAATAGACATCTGTCTGAGTTGTCAATAAATTAATTATAAGGCTCCAGTGAATTGCCTACTTTCAAAGGTGATTCAGACTGGGTGAAGAAATCACTGAAATGTTGTCTGGAATAGCATGGGGCTCAAGAGGGTGCCGTGGCCCTTAAAAGCAGTTAAATTTTAATTTATTGGAGGGTTTATAATAAAAACTGTATTGAGAGTAACCCAATAAAGTGCAACATCTTTTTCTTTGCTAAGGTCTTTGTATGCATATACTGTAAGCTTTCATGTATATACATGTTAATGCTCATTATCTTCTCTCGAGACGTCTGTAGATTATCCATTACAACTTGAGATTTAGATCTATTTAGATACTTGTCAATGGCAGTTTATTTAGAACATAAGATGATTCATCAATTGTAATTAATCAACATGCCTGGGTCAGTGTTGTTACATGTACTCTTTATGAAGATACACATGTTCATGTAGTCTAGCTAATAAGTAAGCTTATGGAAACGGATACTCTAGATAGATACAATAGATATTCCTTTCTGAGCTTTCTCCCATTCAATCACATTGATCCATGAACTGAACAGTTTACATGTTCACGTCAGTAACACTCGACTCACAGCATGAAGCCTTTGTGGTGAATAACATTGATTAAAAGCAAAGGTCTATACAGTTTTATTATTAACTGATAATCACTCAAATATATTCCTTTTTGATAGGTATTGAAATTCCTCCCCATTCAATCACATGTAAATACAGTTTGGTTGTATGGTACATGTAGCTTGAATGTCCTCAACGCTGTTACATGTATATAAATACAAATACCATTACAGTTGACTTATAAGTACATGTAGATGTTATTTCCTTTCCGATGCCTTAAGTTTTGGCAAGGTAAAGACTCTTGTTCCTAAGCTACAGTTACACCTGTATCTTTGTTTTGCCCTAAAGTTGTTATGTCTCCTTGTTATGAAAAATTCCATGAGAAAGATCTTGTACACGTACATGTAGGTAAAAGAGTGCAAATTGAGGTGCAGTTGTCCACCCAGATTTAACCTTCTGCATCCAATATTACATTATTAATGCACATTTATGCACCCAAAAAGTTTTACCAACAAAAATTAATCTGCCTCCTGTTGGAGTTACAGTTGAATATCAATCTAGCATAAGACCAACATTTTTGTTCCATTCTATTTAATATTTTTTTACAAAGTTAAATAATGAATTATCTGTAGATATGTTTACTTGATACCAGTGACCATATTGTCAATACACAATGTGCACCAATAATTTTGATTTGGGAGCACAAAATGCACCCCAACGATTTGATCAAATTCTTCCCCTGAAAACCTCTGGTTAATTTACAGGCACAGTACTGGTTGTAATTTTAATTTGGTTAAAATTTTAATGAGTATATTGTTGCATTAGAACCTACGGTAAGATTACATGTGAAGCTGTATACATACATGTACTGGTACCTCTAATAACTTATATGCCATATCTACAGTTGTGATAGATTAATCTACTGCTCCTACTGCTATCTACATGTACCACTCTAACAAGGGTGATTGGTTGTCAATTAATATAGGTCCATCCAACAGTTTGGCTTATAGTCTGTCCTTTGATTGGCTTATTATCCACATGGTTGGCTTGTTATCTCTTCTCTGGTTGGCTTGTGTACCTGTATCTGCCCTCTGGTTGGTATGTTATCTGTCCTCTGATTGGTACGTTATCTGTCCTCTCATTGGTTTATTATAGTTTCTTGCCCATGACCTAATGGCTGTTTTCATCCACTCATTGGACAGTCACCCCATCATGTAAAAAAATAACCTCACATCTAATGAAACTGTGAACTACATGTAACTAATCAATCTTTTCTGACTGATTTACTTTTAAAGGGTTATAATATTAAAACACTGAACATGACAAGAACAATAAAGTTGATGAACAAAAACGGCAGTTAATATTTCAATTTTAGAAAAAGGTAGTGTTGAGTTGGCTAAAGTGTTCAGTAGGTTCAGGACTTAAGTCTTTACCTGTGCATGCATACATGTCTGCTTGCTAAACCTATCAAACTGAAAATGTGATAAATCAAACAGTTTTATTATCACCAGTTGACACCCCCTCTTTGGCACCCCCTGTATAAACTGTCCCAATCATGTATAGCTTTCATTGCTCTCTGTTTTTTCTGGTATTGTCTTCTCAAGTTTACATTTAAACACAGCCTGCGCTGTTCAGAATGAAAAACCAATTAATGGTATTTACATGCTCATGCTTGCACCGACTATTTAGAAAAATAAGCTGACACCCCCTTTGGACAGCCCCACAATAAACACTGTCAAATTGTGTGGTACTGCAGACAAGTTCTTTAGTGTTAATTCTCAGGCCAGTGCTGTAAAGTTTGAACATTTTAACAGCTAGCAGTCACTGTTTGAAGTTTCTGAAGCTAAATATTGAGTTATTTTAGTCAGCTTGTATTTGTTTGCTCTTTTGCAGTGTGGTTTTGGGACAGTGTGGGATTTGACAGAACTTGTTCACATGAATCTGGAGGAATTGAGAAACTTCTAGACATTACTGAAGTTCTGTTAACAAGAGGACTGAATCAGCTTTTAACACTGGATTTACCTGGCTAATTTTATTACTAAAATAGGTAAGATTTTATGTTCTCTTTTTGTTTTATGGTGCACATATAATTTAACATGTACATGTATATGTAGCTCTAGTAGAAATAAATAAGACATTTGGATTATATCAGGGCAGTTTTTAGAAAAATTTCCCAGGTACTTATCCTAAATTCTTCAGGCCATAATCCAGGGTTCTTAATCCACTTTTAGCTTGATTTAACAGGCATTTATGAAAATAGTAATATATTGACAATAATTTGGACTTGAAATAGTTTGGGCGCCCATAAATGTATGTTTTCTGTAACTAAAATGGCTCTGGATACTGCCCTGTATATGTACAGTACTGCCAGAAGTTACATGTAACGTCCTTTTTATCACGAATTGTAGGCTGCAAATTTGCTGATATAATGCGTCATACATGTGTCTTAAAAGACAAAAAATTGTGTCTTACTAGCCAATAATCCGCATGATAATACTCCATACGAACGAATCGATGGACATGCTGTTTTGTTAAAACTTCCCGACAATTTGTTTTTAATTTAATAATTTAAGAAATTTCAAACATTTAAGTCAAATGACATGAACTACATGTAGAAGGGACGACTGAATGATCAGACTGTTTGGGAAAATGTATTACAAATTTTACTTGCTGCTGTTGTTTGTGTTCAAAGTGTTCCGAATACCGGAGCATGGAGAGTCATTGAATTGAAACTCCTCTTTCAACATAAATACGGATTAATTGGCATGCAAATCTTTTTTTCTGGAAGAAGGAAACATTTAAGACATAATAAAGTACTGTTCAGAAACCCCAGGAGTATAACTTATGTGGTAATTAATGACTCATTCTGTGTCAAATTTCAACACAATTCTGTTGTTAATTGTATCAAATCAACCATAACACATCATGGAGAGGTTTATAATTTGATCTCACCGACTGCTGTTCAGCAAAACAAAATGTCCAAGAGCGATCAAATTAGCAGTATTCCTGCTGATGAGCACAAAGTAGGGTAAACTTCTAATGACTCCAATAAAAGGTACTCAAGATAAAATGTGATTCATTATTTCTGTTTATTTTATAACCATTGTGACCAGTAATGTAGGCTTTTTACTTTACATGAAGTCTCAAATTTCATCCCATTGTGCTGAATATATCTTTGGCTTGTTAGGCTATTTCACACCGTAAACTTGTACATGTTATGCATAAAACAAAAATCAAACAAACAAATTTAAAAAATTACATGTATTGCTATGAGAAATTCTTCATTAAATACAGACTCAAAAGTTGCAAATTTAATTTTAGGGCAACAGTTTTAGTCAAATCAATCATTTGGAAGATTGGTCTATTTATTGGGTTTTGTGAAATAAATACAAATTTGTTTATTGTAGTTGAATGTTCATGGCAGTGTTTTAACATCAGCTTTGGCATCCTGTGAAAAGTTTACTCAAAACCCTATTTCCAATATTATCTTTTGATTCAGCATGTTTTTGGAATCAACATTTGACTGTTAACAACAATCAGGTGACACTTTAATAACACACCCAGTTCTGATAACCTGGGAAATTAGAGGGCAATATCAACACATGTACATGTACTGGTATATTTATGGGTGTAGCCATTGCTGAGTATTGTAAACGCATTAGTATTCTTAAATATTCACATACCTTTTAACTTCTAGCAGTTGGGACAGAGATCTGAAATAGGCTTTACCACAGGGGATTTTACATGTTATTTCTGTGGCCTGTCCCAAAAGTAGAGTGTGCCAACTTATATAAGTTATAGGGTATATATAACTCATCTTTCCTAATATCGAGCAATTGGCAGGGATTGACCTGTCTTTCTGGTTACAAGGTTTCTTCTCGGTTTTCCACCGTAATGCGGCTGTGTGACGTGGACAATCCACCGTCATATAAGTGAATTTCCCTTGAGTACAGATTAAACACCAAACAAACAAACAAACATACACTCACTGGGCTATCAGTAAGGTTTGGTTTAAAAAGGGGAATCAGTGAACAGGCTCAGTCACAGACTACATGTATATTAAGAGGGAGCTTCCTGTTGCCCTGGTGCTCTCAGAGCTATAATGGAACAACATGAAGCCAATCTGTTTGTGGTGTATTTGTATTATGTCTTGTCTTTGTCTTGTCTGGCACGCTGTAATATGAGTGAAATAACCTAAAGTATGCTGTGACATCCAAATAAAAAAATAAATAAAAAACCTCTTTGACCACAGTTAAACTGCACAAGGTTGTATGTATGTATTGCAAACAGTTATCTGTAGATTGATCGTGTTTCTCTTCTACAGTGGAATATATATATATATAGACTGTGTACAGTACAATAGAATATAGAGTACATTTACCTGAATAAAGTCAATCTAACTGAGAAATCACCTGTCTTTGTTAGAGTCAAAGTAATAAAAGGTGTGCCTGATAAAAAGAAGGTGAACAAAAAAGAGATCAACAGTGTACAGAGTGACTAATTTACTAACTCCCAAATGTTTCAGGTACTGTAGTTGACCTGATTAAGTACATGTTCAGGTGTTCAGGTGTAATAAAGGTGTATTTTATCCTTACAAAACAAATTTTCCAGGTACAGTGCGTACATAATGATTATATTTACTCTGAGGCAATATCACAATTAGTCCGCATCTCTTTAGACCTACATGTACATGTAAGTTAGATAAGTTTATATACCTGTCCATGACATGACACCATCACAAGCCATGTCTCAACATCCTCGGCCATTTCCGTACCTTAAATAACCTCTCATGTAATGCGGTTCATTTAAAGGGAAGTAACTCGTACAGATTTACTTTACCATATCCTCGTGTTTATTTTTTACGTCTGGAGGCTATTCTTGCGTTGATATGATGACGTCAGCGGAGCTATATTATTTTTAAAATACTTACAGCGG
>JARFOD010119473.1:0-14658 GCA_031763545.1 Mopalia muscosa | reverse complement strand
TATTCAACTGACAGAGTACTTGTAACATTTTTTAAATGACATGTAATACCCTCGGAAAATAAAGCTATATATATATAACCTGCTTTGATTTACTGTTCACCGAATCGAGTGTGACTGTTTACCATCAGGTACATGAGCGAGTCACATGTTGTGGCTCCGGCAATTGTGGGGGTGGTTTGTAAGTGAAATACCCTTGAGTACGATGTTAAACGCAAATCAAACAATCATCATGTTATCTTGGATTATGATTATATTTTTTATTAAAGAAGGTTTCTTTGATATACCTTGGCTTTCAATCAATCAATAATTTTTTTCATTTTATTTATTTCATGCTGGATTTATGACCTCAGTAAATGAGATAAGATTTTTTGTATAGGTCTACTTCACCAAGAATAGAGATCAACCCTGCACAGGATATACAGGGATTCTGGCAAAGTTCCAACTGGGTAAATATCAACCCAAAGTTTCTGATGCTATAATATATTAGACTTTTGGTTTCTAGGGTATGTTGTGACCATGAAGGCAGAAGAATAACAAAGGCTTACAGCATGATGCAGTATAAACAAAGTGGAAAAGGGCTTGACAATATTGAATAATTGGTAGATTAGCTTAGATTTACATCTCAAGGGAATGATAGAAAGTCCAGCAAACCAATCTTACAATTATGGTATTTTGTAGTTTATTAATAAAAGGTTTGTTCCTTAAAAATGGTCAACTTTGTTTGTTCTATTAAATGCAATATTACTATGGTACTACTGCCTGATTCTCCTATACTCACCCATACAATAGGTCAAAGCATACTTGGATAAATATTTCTTATTTGGATACATTTGGAACATCAAGCTTAATTGAGTACATCTGCACGGAATATTCCCCTGGACGTATCACTGATTTATTAATGTCTTTAAGATCTCCTTGTTCATCTTGTAGTTTTTGCTGGTGTACTCCACAAGTAGAATGTAAAAGGTTCAAGCGGACTAAAAAAAGATTGTCCTTGAAAGGTATCAAATAACAAGTATCCTTGCCCCAAGTATTACGCCTTTGACCTACATGTCTGTCAGATGATCCATGTCAAAAAAAGTTTTTTTATTTCCTATGTCAATTGAATTTTGGATTCAGATTAAACACAAAGAACAAACCATAACCGTCCAAAAACCACAATAAAACATTTGAAAGGATTGGACCAAAAATACAAAAGTTAGCTGTTTGGAATAACAAACCAGAGGATAGCATTCATGGGTCAGTAGGGACTTATGGGAGTCTCATAATGTAAAAAGGAAGTGTGTTGCAGGCAGCCCTCTGACGTCAAAGAAGTCAAAATTTCTGGCATAAGTAATGTAACAATGGTTAAACTGGCCGGCACTATAATCTTTTCTGACAACCTTAGAATCGGTCCACTAAAATTTTGTGAGATAAAATAACATTTGAATTTTCCTCTGGTTTGCAGATTTTTAACAAAAAAAAGATTAAATACAAAAATGTACCTTGATGAAAAATAAGACCAAATTGTTTTAAAAAACAATCCTCATTGATTATGGAATGACAAAATTGGTCTACATCAGTAGTAATATGCAAGTTTGGACAAAGACTGCAAACAGTTTGAGAAACCTATAAATCGGCCCTTCTAAATGAAGTTTGCATAACCATGGGGAAACGCCCATTCTGACCGCTCTCCCCAACAGCACAGGCCTGGTTACATATGTGTTGTCAATTAAATCTCCACAATCCCGAATGTTATGACAGAGGACCACTTTACAATGTTTAACTTACCTCCCTTGACAACTTTCCGAGACTCCTGTTACTATTTTGTTTCTTCAGGATATACTGTGGGCACTTTAGTGTTGATGCAGCATTATGTCACCTTAACTCTTACTGAATAAAGTCACAGCCTTCTGTTAGGAACATCAGAGACAAATGTTATAACACTTTAAGAGAACTCACAAGTAATAATCCTGGCCATGTACATGTATTATCTGGTCAATTTGTAACAAACAGTTATAACAAAAGACTTATGCATACAATTTTATTTTATTTTTATTTTTAAAGTTTTATTTATTTATTTTTTTTTAGGTTTCCTCCTGGTTTTTAAGGAAGGGACAGTCAGGAATTGACAATCTTTCATCATATTTTACTTGAAACTCCCTTGAGTATGACTTTAAAACCCAATCATACAAGCAAATCACTATATTTAAATTAAAAAAAACAACCCAGCACAGTAACTTTTTACCCTTCAGGATCGTGTTGAAACAGATCTTGTAATATAGTATGTAGCCCTGTTGTTTGTTGTGAAATATGACAATGGTTATTTCCTACCATATTGTGACTTGAAATTGATCCGGCTGTTGGATCTTTTATCTATTTTACCATTGAAGTAGGTCTTAAGTGGTATAACATACTATCAAGTTCAAAGGTCAAGGATTCACGGAAACGCTTGGATATAACTGCTTAAGATTAATTGCGTTACTTAAGTACATGTCGGGTAATCTAGCTCTAATAAAAATATGTATACTTTTCCAGAATAAACTCCACAGGACTTCATTTTATTTGGCTGAAGTCCTGTAACAACATTACTTATTAGATTATGACAAATCTAAATGAAGAAACAAAGTACTGAAAGCCAATTTAGATCTGGTTTTAATCACTCTTTGGTTAAGGGGAGTTTGTTTCAACTTTCAAGTGTAGCATTATTGTTTTACTTCGCATCGACAGAACATTAACTTTCCAACATTATCAAAATCCAAAACAAGTCCCATTTTATGATTGTGCTAGTGTCAATTACTGTTGAATACACGGCAGGGGCTAAGCCAGAAATCAAAAGTAGGGTGTCCAAAATGGTCATTTGCTTCATTTTTCATATAACTGGGTGTCCAATTTTGACAGTTTTCCTATCTCTTGCATGTTAAAGTTTCTTAAAACATGGTGTCCAAATGAGGCAATTGTTCACTTCAGGGTGTCCATTTGGACTGGTGGACAGGTGTCTGCCTAAGCCCTTGATGGTTTGTCTTCTCGATGCTATGAAATGTGTGTTAACCATTGATGCAAACTTCATTCAAATTGATGTCTTTTTCAGTAATATTTTGTCTGATGATTTGTCTGCTCCCCATTTAATATGCAAATTTGAAAAAAGCGCCTAACAGCCTCACTCATTGGCTACACTCTTTGGCAAACAATGAACACCAGTTTGCAAGTGCATATTGAATTTATTTTCATCTAATTCTTCAATAGATTACCCTCAGTTGTATCAATACATGGTGCTTGATTCGTTGTTGTATGGATGTCTCACTAGATCATTGGTTGCCTGTTATAAAAGTAATATACAAATCGATCACCTAAGAATAAAACACAATTTCGAGGCCTGTGGTGAGATCTCTATCTCTGAAAGTCAATCATACAATGTTACGAACCAGTAGAGGCCTCAATAAAGCGGTACGATGTAACCAGTATACTACATCAATGAGTTTATTTGTTTTCTTCACACACAGAGTAACAGATAATTAAATTAAAAATAAAAACCAACTTGCACTTGCCTTTACATTGGACCCAATCTAAGTTTCATATTGTCCACATTATCTGTAAATTTGACATTTTTTTTTAAACCAGATAATCAGATGATCTTAACAAAGTGGGTGGGGAGAAATATGACTGACATTCATCTACAGGAGTCCGCCATTTTGGACAGATACGTCATAAGTTCAATATGCAACTTCATGGTTTGCAATTTACAATAATTTCACAACTAACTTACGTCAGATGGATCGATTGAGTGAGGTACACCATCTTCTGAGGTTGCAAAAGTAAACTGATAGTTCTAAAACACACAATTCGGTTGGAAAATTAGAAATAAAGCTGGCATATTTTGGCTGATATCAAAAGCACATGCCTGAATCTAGACAAACGACACACGTTTCCGTGAACGTCAAAACCAATCAAAATACTATCAAGAAAGGCATCATATGGCATAAAGATGATATGCTTTGATTCGATTTTGCCCTTTTTGAAAACAAAACAGATTTTTATTTGCGAAAATCATGAAAAATAACGTTAGGAGGTATCAACTTCCGGTACAAATGCATTCGTAAAGGTCAATCCGTTTATACTGCAGACGTGCATAGAACAAGTGCTCGCTATCTGACGTTTTATTGCACTAACCTCCAAAGAAAGAGCACTTGACATCTTGAGAATTCCATAGATCAAATATTTATTATGACATGCAAATCACAAACAACAAAGTAAACGATAAGGGTTAGGAGAAATTGCCATATTTAGAAGCTACACGTGACTGCAGTTTTGTGGAAACATGGCGGCCATCTGCGATACGAACGGCTACAACTTGAACATGCATGCTTATATTAACAGATATTTTTCCGTACTTACTTTGGTTGTGTGACCCAAACACAAAAATTAGTCTTCAATTTTATATCCGTACTAAAGAATATACACCCCCGACAGCCAAATAAGTCACGAAATCCTACTTATGGCGAAGATATTAAGACGAAAATGTGCGGTATACAGCGGCCGAGTTGTAACGAGTCGCCGTGGTGAATCAACCCGAAAACCAGGCGCCCGCTAAACACGACAACGAATGGCTTCATTGAAAATACTTAATTTAAAAAAATGAAATACAGCTGATGAATGAATTCCATTTAATTGTTGATAAAAAAACTAATAAAATATTAATCATTTTGTTTTCATACATTTGTAGAGATTATTAGTAGCTTTTATTGAGCAAAAACGCGAAACAAGCGGACTAACTTCTGGTGTGGCGTATCAGATTCCAGCCGGAAGTAGATATACGGGAGTTTCCTGGAATGAGGTAATTTTTGTTACAACGTCACAGATTTCTGGCTCCCGTGAAGTTTTAATGGACATCCCGTATAATGCAGAACATACCTGAAAGTGCAAGTCGAGAACCTCTAACCGCAGTGTAGGTCAAAGGCCAAAAACTGGAGAAAACGAAATGATTTTCACCGAAAGAGACCAGCTTGTCTTGTGCTAGTCTGGGCGTGTGTTTCTTCTTAAATGTATAGCCAATTTGAAACAACCGGTTGACATATGTTTGGCCATTCTATCTTCCATTGTATGACTATATTACCGTAATTAGTTTGTGCTAAATATCTTGCATATAGTATATAGGCCTACTCATTTGATCTTTCAAAATATACTGATTGATTATGCTTATGATCATGATACACCCAATTGATTGATTGGTCAATTGATCGATCGATGTACCGGAGAACAAAAAAGCTTCTTTGTTGTTTTAATTTATTTATTGTTTATTTTTGTACCCCCTTTTTTTAAAACCCTTTTAACCCCCTGGATATCTTGTTTTATGAAAAGTATTTAACCATCAATCGTGATTAATTTGGAATGTACATACATGGACATTGAGGGGGGAAACATCCAGATAAATTGCAGGGTCTATAGGCCTACCCAATATAGGTCATTGGGCCTACCTGCTACGCTTGACCTTAACAAAGGGGACATAACTCATAGAATACGCTAGCTGTGACTGAATGAGTCCGTAAAGCTCGACAATCCAGGGGTTGAAATAGACGGGCAGAGATAACTGGTCAACAATAATTGGTTTTGTATATTTATTTATGCTGTAGTTTTAATTATTACTTAGAATAATTATTACTTAAAAGATAAAAACATCAAATATAATTATTCAACGAAAAGCAGGGTTATTTGATAATCTAATGTTAACACGGGCTGAATAAACAGTAGACCCTATAATGCCTATATAATGAGAACGAAAGATCATTAAAAAAATAAAAGAAATTAAATACTTGTTCAAAGCCTTGGATATCAAATTCATCTCTTCTGGGAAGTATTACTAACATATGTACATGGTACCAGTATCATTGATGAGTATGTTTTATAGATATAAGGATTATATATATTGTATTTACTTATTATAATATGGAATTATATGCCTAGCTGCCGGCATATACAGTGTTCACGAGCTCCACTCCATTGCCTGTGAATTTAAAAAAATAATTATTGCTCTATTGACAGCAGTGAGCCTACGTAGTATGCTATAAATGCATATATTTTGTGAATCAACCGTTCGTTGTGTTCCACAATGACGAGTGTCCTATTTCCGCAGAGTTTCCAGTGCTATACCCAATCAACTGAACCTCGTGTGATTCTCGCCGGAACGATATCATCACTATGCTCGCCGTGATAGACGTAGTAATATTCACTGAAACTCAAACATTTGGTTCGTCGGATGCCCATTTACCGCCCACTGTTCTCACACATAATTAACATAGCGAATTCGATATGGCTGTAAAAGTTAGTTTAGGATGACCTTATATTATGAACCCAATCCTTATGGAAACTGTGAGTTCCAAATGCAACGCGGACTATGTTAACAGCCCCCGCCCCCCATAAGAATAAAATTATGAAAAAATTGACGTCCGAGATGATGTTCTTAATACATTCGAGAGCCTCCGGGTAGTGATATGTCTGAACAAAATAATCACATCAGATTTTGGCATCTGGTGATGAGAGTTATGTCCCTTTTTTGTTGTTTTTTTTTTTGTTTTGGCTTTTTCTCTACATTCGTTGACTTGGCCATTCTGAAGTGGTGGTGTCAAGTTTAAAAGTAATAAAAAATGTCACAACCCGGGCATCTCTTAACATCTGGTGTAAATCAAATGTGACGTTTTCAATGTTCTGGACAAAGTTACATATTGACATGCTTTATCCCGTAGATGCGAAAACGTATAGAGATACGGCTTCCAGTCGAAGCAAACCTTTAGAAAAAAATTATCGTTGAATCCGTATTGTCTTGTTTGTTGAAAACTCATCGAGGAGCATTTCCCAACTGGGGGAGACAAACCACCAAAAGTCATCTTCAATATCGGAAAGACATTTCAAATTGATCGGAAGCCAGCAGCAGCAGGGTATACTGCTGAGAAATTATTGATTTGAACATGAAGATTGCGTCAATTGGTCGTTTTATGGGTCTATCTTATCCACGAGTGCTCAAAGAAGAAAACGAAATAGTTTAACTTTAAATCAAGGGAAGACCATACTATTTAAATACCAGTACATTGTGCAGAAATATGGGAGCGATCGCCTAATTCTTAAGATAAGGAAGACACATCGAAGTGTTTTCTTAAGAGAGTAAACCTTTATCAGTTCACAAAAGAAAGGAAATGATTTTTTATAGTTTTATTTGTACTTTGTTCCCACTAAGTTGTACTGCTATGAGACAAAAGAGTCGATATCTGGCGCTCCATGCAGCCATCTTAGAAATGACTGCCCTATTGAGAATGGTCCCACGAAGAGCCTTTCCTCCATAACAAATCAGAAAGATAGCGAGTATAACCAAACAGTCGTATCAACCTAGCACAATGTATATGTGTCATACGGGGCTTTCCAGTTATGACGTTACGACAACAGAATGACGTCCCTTTTCGAAATAACAGCCAAGCCAATCCACGATTTTTAACCTGGGGGTTAAAATGAAATATTGAAAATTAAAGGGTAAACGTTAATGAAACCATATACATTTCCTTTCCCCATGGCTTAAAATATAATTCTTTGCAAAAGTTATTATTTTAAATGTATAGTTTCCAGAAAACCAACAACCCGCAATGTTAAAGCATAGACAGCCTGCCCTCCCGTGCCAAAAGTGGCAGCGTCATTTGACAAAGGGACGTCACTCTGTTGTCGTAGGGTCATAACTCAAAACCTCCGTATCCATTCGTCTTAGCCCATCCCAACCCTTAGAAGGGTTGGAAATTGATCCGCTAAGACGAAGGAATAAGCCTTATACATTGTGGAGTCTTTAAGTGGCATTTAGAAGTCGGGAGTTCATAAAACACGGAACGACTTACTATAAGTAACAACTTCTTAATTTATTGGATAATACGTTTCTATCTCATTTCAGATATCGTTTTTATGCGTGAAAACGATCTCTGGAATGAGATGGACACGCAATATCCAATAGATTGAGAAGTTGTCATCCATACTAAGCCTTTAGATGCTATACATTGTACTAGGTTGTTTGAGATTACATGAATCTTATCATTTTTAAGGAGCCGGGGTTTTTTGTCACCGTGGCTTAAAGTAGAGCCCTGCCTCATGACTTCCTGGTAAGATTGTTATGGCGTGGGTATATCCAAAAATGGAGTCTGCCTTGAACAGCTGGATAGTATGTTCCAAAATGTTTTGTGATAAGATGTGTCAGATGGATTCAGTCAATCAAAGTGAGTTAAGGAATTTATTGGATAAGGCAGCCAGGTTCATTGACGGAAGCCATCGCAATCACTAAGGATATGAAGAGGGCATTTCCTGCTGTTCCTTGAACGGTCGATTATGTAGTGTCATAACATTAGAGGAATACCCTTGGTCACGACGTAAAATCCTAACCAGATAACAAACAAGCCCAAATTTAATTGTTTAGATAGCTGTCCTTTTCCGTTATGTTTTCCGGACCTGCACTAGGAGTCAAATGTGATTATATTTTTCCGAACGCTTGATTGCCAAAATGTAAAAGTTATATGGCGTTATTTTGGTAATAATTTGCCTGGAAAAGCCGCTTTATAAATGTATTCATCAGGAGTCTCTCATATGATACTTTGAACAATGATCTTTTGCCATTTTTGAGCGTTGATAAAAGATATCAATTCCAGTTGAAGAAACACGCTAACCTTTCATCAATAGTAGAGCGGTATACCGTGTTCCCAGTGCTTGGATTGTTGTTGGGACAAAGCCGCCAACCATAGAAACAAAATAATGCAGTTTCAGCTGGCACTAGTTTTCTGGATAAACCTCAGTAAGTCCAGTGTATTATTTTTATACGGCCACTTAACTTATCTAACAATCTAGCTGTCAAGACCAAATCTAATCTTAAATAAAGTATGTTATATTTTATTACAATACATGTATGTAATTTGAACTGCAGGGCTTCGACCATTCCAGCAAACTCTACAGTCTTTATGGTTGGATTTAAAGACAAGGAGGGTCAAACCCGCATCTAGTTGTATTCAGCGGTTCACAGACACCTGTAAACAGACATAAGCAAATGGAAACATAAATGTAGAGAGAGGGAGCGAGATGAAATCAAGCTAAACATTTTTAAAAATCATAATTGGCAAAGTTGCCCATGAATTACCTGAGTTTTTCAAAAGTGTTAATTTTATCCAAGTCACCAAAGTCTTTTCGGATTCTCATTACTATTAGTAGAACTTTAATTTCTTTTAGTTTTCAGAGATGAGTGTGTTTCTCTCCTGGTTTTCCTGGACTCTGAAATCTGGATTTCCACGTGTCAGAATTGTGTTCAGGAGAATCGGTTAATTATGTGTGTTTGTCAGTAGTCTGGATAGTTTCCTCCAAGTTTTCAGAAGTGTGTGTATTTCCTAGCCGGTTTTGATAGTTTTCCTCGGATGTTTCAGGAACAAAGATAGTATCCTCCGGGCTTCCATAAGTTTTCATAGGGTTTTCAAGAGTCGGATAGTTTCCATAAGATTTTAAAGAGGTGGATAGTTTCTATGTGATTTTCAGGAGTATGGATAGTTTCCATGGGGTTTTCAGGACGTGGATTATTTCCATGGGGTTTTCAGGAATATGGATATTTTCCATGGGGATTTCAGGAGTGTGGATAGTTCCCATATGGTTTTTGAGATTGTAGACAGTTTCCATGGGGTTTTCAAGATTGTGGATAATGTCCATGGGGGTTTCAGAAGTGTGGATAGTTTCCATATGGTTTTTAAGAGTGAAGATAGTTTCCATGGGGTTTTCAAGAGTGGATAGTTTCCATAGGGTTTTCAAGAGTACGGATAGTTTCACTAGGGTTTTCAGCAGTGTGGATAGTTTCCATGGGGTTTTCAGTAGTGTGGATAGTTTCTATGGGGTTTTCACGAGTGTGGATAATTTACATGGGGATTTTTCAGGAATGTGGATAATTTCCATGGGGGTTTCAGGAGTGTATTCACGGGTTTTCGGCGTTCGAGGATTCTTCTCTGGATTTTCAGGCATCTGTGTATTGATAGTTTTAATTAAGGCTGACAGTTCAATCATCAATAATCCTATTACCGGATGGTCAAATCGCATGTGGATCCAAAAACACAAGGTGAAAGTAAATTTTTTAGTTAGGCCTCATGCTAACCCGAACTCTAACCGTGAACCTAACACCCACATTTAAATCAAATGCCAACCTTAAACCCAACAATCTAATTAACCCATGACTGTCAATCCTGTGTTTTTTTGGTTGTTTTTTTTGTGGTTTTTTTACATTGGCGAAAAATCAGTTATTCAAACTTACCGGGATGTCCTGTTGCATTGAATTGAGGAGTTGCCCCAGGGGTCCAGACACACTTTGGATCCCCCAATTCGTCCCCATTTGAACGCCCATCTCCGTCTGAATCTGTCTTACAAAATGTCGATGACCATTCGTGCCCATAATAACTAAAATCCTAAAATATAAAAGTGACGGCATACTATCATATAATCATAGGTACGTAGGAATCAAACAGGTAAAACTAGTTCGATGAGATGAAGACGTACACTTTGTTCTTTCTAAACATTTAAACTTAGAGATTTTATCACATAATGTATTCCAAAGAGACAGTATACAATCTTACATGTACTAACAACCAACAAGATAGCAATAGTTATGTAACACTTATGCATCCGGTTCGATGCGGTTGAGACCAAACACTTTGTTTCTTTCTCAGTATTTATAAGTACGGGTATAAGGTCACAAAGTGTATTTTAATATGAATAACATAGCCCCAATTTTTATAGTCTCCTTATACAGGAATGTCAAAATCTTGTAACCAAAATGTTTGCTTCTGTCATAACGATTCATTTAACATACATGAGAAACATAAAATCGATGAGATCAATTAGTCCAGGCGAGACTTCCCTCTCGGTCAGACAACTGGTTTCTCTCGTTACATATTTATCTTAGTTATCTTCTTTGGAGATAAACTCAGTCAAAAGAGAAACTTTACACTCGTTTGGATGTCGATAAGTTGAACATACAAGAAAAGTGGTTTTAAATAATGATTAAATTCAATTTTGTATCCATTAAGGACGATGTACCATAAAAATCATGTTCATAATGTAACCAGTTCCACCGGAAATGCTGCGGAATTGTAAGAGAGTAAAAATGGTAAGTTACAACTTGATGAAATCATGACATGTCAATAGTGCGTATGCCCTCCACGAGCGTTAACAACTGCGACGCAACATCTCCTCATGGATTGAATGATGCGACGGTCTGAACACAGCTTGGCGGATGCGTCGCCATAATTGAACCAACATGACATCAAGTTCCTGTAAATTCTGTGGAGGGTTCCTTATTTGACGGGAGTCTTGTGCTCAACACATCCCATACATGTTCTATGGGATTGAGGTCAGGAGACCTTGAGGGCCACTGCATGACGTTGATGCCAGCATTCCTAAGACAATTCCGTGTTAAATTGGCTTTATGAGGTCTGGCATTATCGTGTTGGAATGTCAGACATGGGCCATGAGCTGTCATGAATGGCAAAAGCTCTGGAATGAGCACTTGATCCCTGTATCCTGCAGCAGTTAGGTTTCCTTGAACGACCATCTGTCGGGAACGGGCACCCCAAACCATAACATCATAACATTACCGTCCCCAAATGGGACCACTTCCTGCACATAACACTTGGCGTTCCGTTCACCGCGTCGCCTCCAAACTAACTCTCCCATCAGCGAAGTGCAAAGTGAATCTTGATTCCTCACTAAAAACGACCCTATTCCAATCACGTCCATCTCAGATGTCGTGCCCAGAGAAGCCGTTGGCGTCGGTGTAACTGGGTTAAAATCGGTCCTTGATATGGCGGCGTGCATGTAGACGTGCAGTGCGCAGGCGATTACGTATGCTTTGGGCAGTCACACAACCTCTAAACAATTCATTCCTAGTGGACGTTGCAGTGAGAAATTGATTACGCAAATGAGGTAAGACGATTTGTCGGTCTTCTGCATGTGTCGTAACACGTAAGACCACCGAACGAGGTCGGTCTGCTGAGATGCCAGTTTGTTGGAGACGTATCCGTCTTGTTTTCCCGAGATGTCACTCTGCTGTGCTAAAGTGGGCTCAATTGCATGTGTCTCATAATGTCACGTAACTAAGAACACAAGGACTGCAAGCTTGTGCACGTCGGAGTTGCTGTGTGCCATGATGTCTTTGACAACACACTTACCTCTAATAATAATAATAATATATCTTCATTATCTTGTGTTAAGTTTCAAAAAAATATTTAGAAATTTATGAGTGTGAAGTTTTTTGTTGACTGAGTATATAATTATGTACATGTAGGTTACCCAAAACAAATTTCTTTTGGGAGTTCACCGAGAACATGGGTTTCTTTGTCGTGTTTTATTAAGTCACCCCTTTGCCAGATTGTATGTGTTTTCAGAGATATTCAGTCACACACAATAATTCGAGATACATAGGCCTACCTTTTGGAATATATTTGTTTAAAACTAAATTATAAGTTCATTAATTGGCTTCTGGATTGATGGTCCATTCCTGTACCGGAGAGTTTAATCCGTGGATACAAATTTCACTGATCAGAACTCGAAAATTATAAGGCCTACCTTTGTGAAACTTGATAGACACATTTACCATCGGTCGTATTTGTGCCTTTTGCTATTACAAAACCACCCCACGGTTGCGTGTGTTTGGTTAACTAAAAGTGTTGTTGACTCTAGCAGTAGGTCTTTGAGACTATAAATTCTGCTTCGGAAACGGATTGGAACCATCCGGCCGGGCAGATGGACAGATTTTCAAAATGTTGAATCCGTTATAGCAATAGGCACAACTACAGCCAATGGTGAATGTATCTACCAAGTTTCACAAAGATTTGCTTTATAGCTTTCGACTTCTGCTTCCGAAACAAAATTTGCTTCTGATTATGACTAAGTCCAACTTTGCATCCATAGAAATAAGGAAAATAAAAAAGGGCGAATATGGTATAGCAAAAGACACAACTTTAATCGATGGTGAATGTGTCTACCAAGTTAAACTTCTAGTCTGCTGCGGTATCAAGGTTAAACTTCAATAGTTCGCCAAATATCCTTTGAGTATATATCTCGAATTCATAATTTATCTTTCACTTCACTTTCAGATCTGTTTCTAAAATCAACCAAATCATGTAAGAAGTAATGGCGGACGTACGTCTCCAAATATATTCACCGGTCCAGACTCCATGAGGTAGTTATAATGTCCGACAGCCTGCCAGAATTCGCCAGGTGCGCATGGATTGGGTACACTGTCACCGTTTGGAATTCTATCACGATAGTTTAAGTGACCATATACAGTGACAACGGCTACAACCAAAACAAAGACCGTCCAATAATGCGCCATTTTAGTTCTGTCGTTTAGCACTAAACAGAGACTCTTTTAGTGAAGGTGAAGTGCTGACTCTTATCTGTGTTGAGGCCGGTAATGGGTGTAATGTTTTTAGATATCGTTCGTTCTTTGATAAGCTGTATAAACTTGACGCTATAAAGTCTTATCAACTGGCAGTACTGTGTTTACTGCAGATGGTCCCATTTGAAATCACAATGACAATCACTTTCGTCACCATGCATTTGGTATTTTTCCCAAGAAAAATTCCAGAATAGAAACACACGAACGCACCAATATGTCGATACACCAATAGAAATGATAAAAATCGGATCTGAAGTGATTTCTTCCACAATCATATACAGTAGACGGTGTGAATGTCGTCAGCCGCTGCAGGGTTCATTACAGTTCACGACCTCAATGGGCCAATAAAAAGCCTTGCAACACGCATCTTCCAGACACAAGGCGGAAAAGAACACCTGATCAGATGATAAGGCCATCCATGACCGTTTTGACAATAAGACTGAACATTTTAAGATCAGACAACTCTTCACAAAATTTCGCGGAATCGTTTCGAAAAGCTGCTGCCATTCCCCCAAAGCGCCATACAATCCGTTCCGTATAAATACGGTTGATGTGCTTGACGTTGTTGTTCCACAAGGACTGGTGTTCTGACCTCAGTTGATTGCTATGTCTTCTTCATTGAGTGTTGGACACCAAGTAACCCCCGCTCATGGGTCATATACAAATATCCATGATGTTGCGGTAATCGTGTCATTGAAACTGTCAGGCCATCACATTGGCATCTTTCTATCTTCAGTATTTCTGTCGCCTGACAGGTCTCCCTGGTGGTGACGTCTTGTAATTTGACCTGGTAAACCGTATGGTACCAACACTTCGCCGTTTGAGTCTGTCGAGATATTAACTCCAATTCGGCAAACACAGCTTGCTCAAACCGACCAACCTTTGACTTTCCTCATAAAAATTTGATTCCTGCCTGAGGATTCACCTCCCCCGCGCACTAATGCAGCCGCTAGCGGACGGTTTCTTGTTGGTGGACCAGGACCATGGCGATTTGCGTCGTTGTGGTCCAAGTCAGACTGGCCATCAATAAACCGTCTTGAACTAGCCGTTCTAAAGTACTTATATTTCTAAAAGCAATCGCACTGGCACAGGGATGTAAATCAATTAAAATCGAAAAATCATCTTATGTTCTAGATAACTCCCAGAGACAAATTTATTAATAAACCTTAATCTCGAGTTGTGTTATGGGTAACCTACAGACATCTGGAGAGAAGGTAATTACCATAAGTATGGTG
>JARFOD010119462.1:0-14659 GCA_031763545.1 Mopalia muscosa | reverse complement strand
GTACGATACCGGGACAATATGACGGCCATTTTATTTTGCAACGTTTAGTATGCTCTGGTACCAGACTATAGTCGGGATCGAAGTTCTCGTGAGAAGTCTGGTTTAGCGAGGCTACTTCGCGCATCGCTTCGCTACTTCGTGGATCGCTTCAAAACTCCGCGCATCGCCTCACCGTAAAACTATGCTGTATAATCATGGCCTTAACCGGTTTTCATATCAAATATTTTTAATTTAATTTTTTAACTTACAAATTTCACTTAAAAGTTAAGTAAATATATGTCGAGAGGATCCACACAAGTATCGTATAACATGATTTATAATGAAATTAATATTATTTAAAGTGATCTCAAGTGAAGACAATTTTTCTTCGCATATTTATTCATCATCTCATGCACATCCGAAATTCACTCGAATCTTCAGCGAAGCAGCAACCTGACCACGATTTGATTTGGGACATTTTGTACTGGTCTGTAGATTTGCAGTCTCGCTGCACTTGGCTGTGTCCTCAAACCATCTCTTAATCCTAAGCTGATAATGTGCTTTCCTAACCTCAAAAGCGCTTTCCTCCCCCAAAAATGTTTCCCTCTCCCAAAAGTGCTCCCCCCAAAAAGTGCTTCCCTCTCCAAAGTACTTCCTTCCCCAAAAGTGCTTTCCTCCCCAAAAGGGCTCAAAATGTGATATAAACTAGACGTGGCTCCACAGGGGGTGGAGGCAGGGTGCCCTATATCCCCTCTTTTATCTGCAGATTTTTTTTAAATACGGTGTGGTGCGCTCGTGTGGCTAGTCAAAGCATTATTGGACCTTCGTTAGGATTCTCGCCCCTTCCCTCATCCCCTCCCCTGCCTTATGAATATTAAGGCATAATTTTCAAATATTAAAATTTAGGCGAGTAGGCCTACAATCTTTCGGCTTCCAGTTAGCAGACTTTTACTGTATATCTGTAGGTCTATATCCATCCAAATGAGTTTGGTATACATCTCTGAGTCAGAAGATCCAGTATTCATAAAGAAACTTATTATTTCTTAAAGTTAAGAAATATTTAGTCAAATTTCAGCCATTCATCTGATCATGGAAAAAATTAAATTTGAAATTGTTAAGATGACATTTTATCAATTTTACTACAATTAGGATCATACAAAGTAAAGCAAAATGATGTTTATGTATGTATGTATGTATGTAATCTGAATAGTGTGTCTCATCTTTCCTGGAGAGAGACACGGCTTTGAAACCTAAAAGAAGATTGACTTAGACATCAAGTGACACTGTACAGCGTGTACGCAGACTGAAATCGGGAGACGCAGTGATCTCCACCTTGAACATGTGAGTACAGATGCCGCTAGCTGTTCATAGCTAGCACCATCTGTAATCGCATAGTCAAGGGAGATAAATCGATGGATGTCTGTGTTGTAACTTTCCCTTTAGGGCTCTCCCTATACCTTACTGCTGAATAACGTACCGCCCTGACTGATAAAATATTGACTCCAAGATATATGGAAACAAAATTGGACAGAAAGTGAACTCTAAACACAAGTAGTAGGTACAGCCTATACTGCCAGTATAAAATTAATTTTGACGTCGAGACGTATATAGACTATTAGATTCCTCCTTAACTATAATCAGTCAAAAAAGAAACTTCACACTCATGAATTTCTAAATATTTTCTTAAAAGTCGATACAAGAGATATTATTATTAGAGGTAAATGCGTTGCCAAAGACATCATGACACACAGAAACTCTACACAAGCATGCAGATCGTGCGAGCATACATCAAGGATAAAGCATGTTTCCTTGTGTTCCTAGTCACGTGACCTTATGAGACAGGTGCAATTGTCCCACGTCAGCACAGTACAGTGACATCTCTGGAAAACTAGTTCGTACAGTAAATTATACGTTGATTTGCAATGCCACGACTGTCAAACATTCAACGTGAACGTGCCATTGCCATGCTAAATACAGCAACGTCGGTCACTGACGTTGCCAGGGTTATGGGATGCAGTCAACGGACTATCCATGATCTTTGGACACGTCTCCAACAAACTGGCACTACAGCAGACCGACCTCGTTCGGGTAGACCACGTGTGACGACACATGCAGAAGACCGACAAATCGTCTAACGTCATTTGCGTAATCGATTTCTCACTGCAACGTTCACTAGAAATGAATTGTTTAGAGGTCGTGTGACTGCCCAAACCATACGTAATCGCCTGTGCACTGCTCATCTCCATGCACGCTGGCCATACCATGGACCAATTTTAACCCAGTTACACCGACATCAACGGCTTCTCTAGGTACAAGACATCTGAGATGGACTCACCGTGATTGGAATAGGGTCATTTTAGTAACGAATCCAGATTCACTTTGCTCTTCGCTGATGGGAGAGTTAGAGTTTGGAGGAGAGGAAGTGAACGGAACGCCCAGTGTTGTATGCAGAAGTGGACCGTTTTGGGGACGGAAGTGTTATGGTTTGGGGTGCCTTTTATGGTCATGCCCGTTTCCGACTGATGGTCGTTCATGGAAACCTAACTACTGAAGGCTACAGAGATCAAGTGCTCGTTCCAGAGCTTTTGCCATTCATGGCAGCTCATAGCCCAGGCGACATTCCAACACGATAATGCCAAACCTCATACGGCCAATTTAACGCGGAATTTCCTTAGGAATGCTGGCATCAATGCCATGGAGCGGCCTCAAGTTCTCCCGACCGTAATCCCATAAAACATGTATAGGATGTGTTGGACAGAAGACTACTTCAAGTAAGGAACCCTCCACAGAAGTTGGAGGAACTTGGGGCCATGTTGGTTTAATTATGGCGACGCTGTGTTCAGACGCATCATTCAATCCATGAGGAGACGTTGCGTCGAAGTTGTGAACGCTCATGGAGGCCATACGCGCTATCGACATGCTTTCATTAAGTTGTAACTTACAGTTTTTACTCTCCTACATTTCCGGTGGAACTGGATACGTTATGAACATGATTTTTATGGTAAATTATGGAATTTAATCATTATTTAAAACCCCTTTTGTTGTATGTTCAACTGATCGACATCCAAACAAGTGTGAAGTTTCTATTTTGACTGAGTTTATATTTCAGCATTCGTTTATGTCGTTTGCCTTTATATGAAGCGGGAAAAATATGTAAGATTTAGGTAACATGGCCTGCAGTGTTTAACATAATACACAAGAAGTGTAATTTCGCAAGTTTAAAAAAAAAAGAGCTCTTCTCAAGAGTATCTTATAACATTGGGCCCACATAGCAGGGCATTTCTCCAATGGCAAACTAAAAAAACACTTGAGAAGGGAACCGGTACGCCTTACAGAAAAGCCCATAGGATTTTGAAAATATTTTATTCATTTTATTTTATTGTTATACCTAAAAGACATAAACCTCACTTCATCGTTCGTCGTTGGTAAGAGTCTTTGAATTCTCCGGTATATGTCGTGTGATGTATGTGTTTGTTGTCAGGTGTCGGGCGGTCCCTTCATCCATTGGGCTGGTATGCCGAAATGAGAGTGAAATAACGTTAAGTATGGCGTTATACCCAAATCAATTTATCAATCACATCATCGTTCATTACTGCCTAACTGGAACGTTTTTCTTCCATGTGTCAGGGGGCCGTGGCTTAGATGTCCACCTGTCGACCATCAGGTATACGAGGAGTCACATGTTGTGGCTCTGGCAATCACGGGGTGGTTTTTACGAGGTTTCCTCTCGAGCATTCCATGGACAGCCTACTACATGCTGCCGATTGAATCTTCTCCGAGAATTTTCAAGTGTAATACCGGATCAAAAGCTAGCTGTTCGTCTTGGCTTAGAGAAGAGTTACAGTTAATTCATAACTCTCCATGAAACTTGAATCTTATTTTTTTCCTTCTTAATTGAATTTCGTCACCAATATATAATATAATACACGTTGTAAAAGTAACATAGTTGTGGAGGGAATAAACTCCAAATGACCTAAATTACCGGTAACGAAAACACGAGCCCCCAGAACTACTCCATGTTCTAGACATTCACTTATACCAGTGTTCAGTCCTCATGGCAGATCCTGTCCCGAATGTGAAATACCTTGGTATAATTTATTAGTCTGACTGGGGTTTAACGTCATACTCAAGGATATTTCACATATATGATGACATGCCAGCCAAATTAGCGAAGGAAACCACCCTCGTCACCACTGGCAACAAAGAAAGACAAGACGGTACAAATACAGAACAATACCGGTCGCAAACAGACACCACAAACAGAGTGTCTTCCTGTTCCCCTTTTCTGAGAGCACCAGGGCAACAAATAGCGCCCTTCAAACCCCGGTATGCAGGCATGAGGAACGAAATCTCGTATATTAAATGTTTACGAGGAGTAGAGTTTGTGTTTAAATTCAGTTAATACAACCTAAGTATGACTCTAACGATATCATCCAATTGGCTTGACTTATCCCAATAGATATCGCCCAAGGAATTATATAGGTTACTTTTACACAGCCAGATAAAATAATGAATGTGCAATCGTAAAGATAAAACTTATTCCTGTAAAATAACTTAAGGTCATGTCACTCAAATGACGGCGAGTAGCCATATGTGTGAAGGAAACCATACTCAACGCCACTGGCAACAAACAAGGCGGGACATATACATGACAATTACAGGCATGGCTAATTGTGAGTGTTTAACAAGCAATCTTTCCGTTACACAAGGAGATAGATGATTAAGAGTTCACTAGAACTATTTAAGCTTTGCAGCAGTTCTTTGTTCTATTTTAGGGGTTTGACATCGCCCACTCGAAGACAGTCGGAAAGGCACACCAAGCTGTTCCAAGTGAACGTAATATTCTGTGTAGTGGGCTACACATACTTGCAACTAGGCAGGCTAAATATAGCATACACTGTAACGAATATAGAATTGTGAGATAAAAATAACTTTTCATTACATAAATAAGAGCGTCAAACGTTAATTGACCTACTTTCCACAGTTTGTATAAAGTTAAGATGGCTTTAATAAATGTTGATCCTTCAAAGTAGCTTATACTAATTCACAATTATTTATTGGTGTTTTACGCCTTACTCGGTGCTGTTTCAATCGCATGACGACTTGACTGCTGAGTTAGCAAAATTAAGCAGCTTTGACGTTACCGACATTAAACAAAGACAAGATTGGACAACTCCGGGAAGCTCGGCATCATGTTGCTCCTTTGGTCTAAGAGCAGCATGAGATCAGAAAACTCCATCCGACCGGCCACTGAAGTACAAGGATTCTGTCTTATTTATCCTTTGAAAAAAAAAATATATTGCAACCAACTCAAGTGATGTCTGAAATCAAAGAAATCTCTTGCGAATAAAAAGTGTAACAGCTTCGCAACTATGATGCCTTGCACGCGTTTTTGTTTTGCTAAAATTACATTTCTTCCGTTCTGATAAAAAGGAACCCGTCCGCAAATTTAAGGGTAAAAACACATCATCACTGCTTTTTTGAAAAGGAGTTGTTGTAACGATGAATATGTAGCTCTTGCTTTGCAGCGAAGCTGATGCCATCAGACCAAACGATATAATATGCATGTAGTTATTACACGATAAAATAGCAGTTATCGAGATCGATAAATGATCAAGTATAAAAATCAATAATTTATATACTTCTTATTATTCATCACACTGGCACAGGAGTGTCGATTAAATTAAATCCATGAATTATCTCATGAGATAAAATCAACAAGACATTGCGTTGTTATGGGTAGTCTACAGACATCGCAAGAGAAGGCAATGATCATATACATGGTGTAAAAACTACACCATATTTTTAATGTATATATGTATGAACTTTAACCATTGCTTTTAATTTTTTTTCTAGATTTACTAATTGGATTACCCAGAAGTCAGTTTTGAAAATGGGCTCACGTTCGTCGGGAAATGGGGTAAGTTCATAGTGAGACATATTTGTGGAACAAAGTTTATATAGATCTGGCGCCACTCTATTAAAATGTCGGAACGTAATAAATCACAAAACACTTGTTAAAAAACGTGAATAGGATAATGCTAACCTACAAAACAGCTCGCTTATTTTCCGCGGACAAATATATCATCAAAGTTGTCTTTAACTGCCATGTAAATAAAACCATTCCCGTTAGGCACAGGGTTAGAGTAACAAGTTTACATAACTTCTTTACAGTGTCTTGTCTTTCCTGTCTTGTTAAAATGTGACAACAAAAGAACACCTAGTAACCCGCTTGTCGTCAATGAACCATTGTTGATCTTACCCGCCCTTTCAGTCCTCTCCTTATTCTTATCGTGCGATTTCTAGATACTTCGGAAATTCTCCGTATCCTCGGAGTTTTGATTGGTGGAATGTGAAGTGATTTTCTTTCGACAAAAATTGCAAATAATATGAGGTTGTCACTTCACATCCTACTGAGAGATTCAAAATGGTCTTCTACAGCGAATATCATTTCAAAACGATTTGCGTATTCTTATAATAGAAGAAGAGCGATATGTACATGACCGGCTCTATACATTTATAACAGCACACGGACTTTTTAATGGCTGCAAAGTCTGGTTTCCGACCAAAACACTCTAGTTTTACAGCACTAAGTAAACTGACTGAAAATTGGTTAAGCGCGATTCATAATAAGGAACTTATTGGTGCTGTGATGATAGATTTCAAAAAGGCTTTTGAATTAATAAAACACGAAAACTTAATAAAGATGCTAAAACTTTATTATTTTGGAGAAACTGCCATAGTTGCCATCAGTGCGTATCTCTGAATAACAAGTTTTCTGATCCACTTTTGGTAAAAACAGGTGTTCCTCAAGGCTCTTTTCTTGAACCCTTGCTTTTTATAATATATATGAACCATTTTGTTTTCAATATTCAAGAATGTGGTTGGGATGTATATGCAGATGATACAACCATCCATTGCAACTCAAAACCCGGATGAAATTGAAAGGCGTCTAAATGAGTGTCTCCTAAAATCCTCTGAATGGTGCCAAAACAACAAAATGCTGATAAACCCAATCAACACTAAGGCAATGCCCATTGGTTCATCACATAGATTACAAGCAGGACAAAGGCAGCTTAAACTTAAAATAGACGATACATTTATTGACACGGTTTCTGAGATAAAAATACTTGGTTTGATTTTTGATAAAAAATCTATCATGGGAGTAAATGTAAATAAAGTGTATTATTATAATTAAAATATGTAAAGATTCTCAGAAGAGAGATAAACATACTATACTCTCATGGTATATGACATGGGCGACGTAATGCGTTGTAAATTTAACATCACAGGTCAAAGTTTTTTTTGGACTGTTAATCATCATCCTCAAAAGGAGTACGCCGCGATGTGTCAACATTCATTGAATGGTCGTTTTAAACATCTAGTTTCGAAGCCGTATTGTCATTTGGTTCTACACATAATGACTTCAGCGAATGTTTGTTAACTTAATAGAATGCTAAATTTTGTCTCAACTCGAGAGAACTAAGGAGGATCGAAGGACCCATTGAGATCATTACAGTATGTGTAAACAGGAGTAAAGGCATCGGCTTTGTACGGTATTGGGGGATGCTTTTAGAAGTTATAATAGCTTATTGGTAGGACACTTCAACCTATTCCTTATGTGAAAAAGATGTACTTAAGCTCTTCATTATATAATTGTACGCTTTAAAGAAAATCTATAAGCACCGTTACATGACTGTTAATATGTGTCCACTTTCTTCTGTTTTCTTAATAAAACAAAAGACTATGTAAGTTACGTAAGGGCATGTAAGCGAAATGACGTAGGCTTAGAATATCAATCAAACTAACATTGATTCAGCTATCTTGTCGTTATTATTTTTGGATTTCAAAGTGGATTGAGCTATTTTAAGTGTGCGTTTGTTTTTGACTTGTCATGGCTTGATTAGATTTCCGTAGCATTTAAACATTACTTGAATACCATGACAGCCTGTCAGCCCAAATTGTAAAAGAACGCCAACCCCACGTTACTGGTAATTTTGGCCATCCATGTCAAGCACTAGGTGTCATGAAATATAAGTTCTTTGTCTCCCTTCATGTTCGAAAGTACCATGGCAAACGAAACCTCTCCCAACCACTAGGTCGATAAAGAAATAAGAAAGAAAAACAACTTAAACAAAAGCGCGCATAAAAGTCGGTCAACCAGGTTCATCCTAATGAGAGTGACAAGGAGCACAGATCAATAGAAACCGGAAGTAGGCACCATGGTAGTTATCGACCAACGGTTGATTAGCATTATTCTGTTTACCGGTACACTTGCACAAGAAAACCAAATTGACACGAATGTTTTAAAGGTAATGGGTGTTTGACAACTAGGATGTTTTTACAACATTGGTTTAACTCAATTAAATTTCTAAGCAATACCTTCCAATCAGTAGGCATACGACAGACAGACAGAGGTGGGAAGTGTCTTTAATACACAGCTGGAAGATATAACACATATATTCGGGCTCTGTTAATTGTCCGCTACAGTTTTCTGCCGTCGCGATATTTAGACAATAGATGACTCTCTGCACTAAATTGTAAATAGTGTAGTCCGACTCGAGTAATAGCAATTGTTGACTAAACAGATGTGATTGCTCTGTTACAAAGAAGAAAAAAGGGTTCTTCAACCACAAGATTGTTTATGTTGTATCCAGAAGCACGAATTCGTTTATTTAACTAAAACCATGGTTTGGAATGAATAAAACCGGAGTAGGCTTATCTCTTTGAGTTACAACTAATTATATTTGCTTTGAACATGAATCAAACACATTGAAACGATGTTCATTTATTGACAAACCACTCTTAGATATCAATAAAGCTTAAGGGCTTCTACTTCGGACTTTTAGGTACTACTTAAAAGTAATGAATATTTTCTGGTGTCTTTAAGAAGGTTGTAGTCCACAGTATTGTCTTTATTTTGGTATATCACGTACCTTTTTATTTTGAACAGATTCTACTACAGACAATTGTGCAGATTGAAACTCATCCGGGTTTCGAACTCCCTACCTTCTGAGTCGATGAGCATTTCATTTTGAATCTTAAAATTGCAAATATGTTGTTTAAAACGATGTCAGATATATTTGATCAATGTCGACTGTTTACTGTTGGTAAGCCACCAGCACTATGTGTTCTCGTAGTGTTTAACGGATGGTGATTGGCATTGGGCTAGCTGCAGGGTGAGGCTTGATGTCGAGGTCCATTGCTTCCAAGGCACCTAAGCGATTTGTGAGAGCAACCAGACCCAATACAAGGAACCTGCTTGTTGATGGTTAAGAAAGTGTTATCATAGAATACCGAAAATTTTGTTGGCGCCAACTAAGCCTACTCAGCCTACTCGCTCATTAACTGACTCCAGTATGACTTACGTTCACTTGAATTAATTTGACGGATTCCGTCTCATTATTAATAGTACAGACTTTTTTAAGGACAAAGTGGTCAGATATAAGTGGGGTTTTTTATTGTGTGATAACACCACATTTCTTAGTTTTGACAAATTCTAGTAAGAGTTAGGCACCAAATCGCAGCAGAAAATGCTTTGCTAACTACGTTACAAATTCAAAATGTAGTTCTACAATACAATACAAACCCAATTGTATAACTCAAGTCCAATATATATTCATATTGTTTCTGGTGTTGTATTTATTTATCCTCAAAAACTGATAATGATGCTATAAAGTATTTTGTCTTGTAAGGACTTTGGTCAACCATTTTGATAATGCGTGCCTCCGTTTCAATCGGTGTCTGGGTGGTATTGCCCCTGGAATACATCGCCATCTTTAAAAAAAAGTTCTATTTTTTCTGGATCTCAGTGTCAAACAATTATAAACGAGCAATGACTGATCGAAGCTACTACCTAGTCGATGATCGATAAGCAGTTGATAATTTCGGGTTAAAAGAAGTTGTGATCAATAAACCCCCTGCCCTTATATATATGATAAAACAGATTCGGGTGAAAATTGACACCTTGCTGATGATTAAATGACGTTGATGTTACTTACTGGTTTGATAACATATGTCCACACTGTACACTTGAAGCTATATATCAGTACATAATGAAAAATTCGACTTTGGTTCTCAGCTAAGTAAATATCTAATGTAATTTACAATTTCGACTTCTTAAAGGAAATACAATTTTACAAATGCAGACTTGGTGAATAACAATTTCGAATCCAGTACAAACCCTTTTCTTGAAATGTTTGTCTTTTAAATTGGATAAAGGTAGGAAAAAAACATATAAACATAGGATTGCGACCTGCTCCTGTGTACGCTAGCGTGAAACAATCAAAAGCACGAATATAAACACAGTGTAAAAATATACGAGAGTATAGGCGCAATATGTCTGTTCTCCATTAAATTGGTATTCTTTCACAAGCACATTTACTTAATTAAAGCTTGGAAACACAGTTCCCCTATACAGACTGTAGTTACCACCCTATTTAATGCTAGTAATCTGACACCAATTGCTTCCAAGAAAACGGACAGTGCTACGGCCCTTTGTCTTGCTGATGGTTGATCTGCTGAGAAAGCTAATGTACTTTATTGATTAGACAAGTGTGGTTTCATTTGACGAATTTCCGGCAAAATTATGAAAACTATAGCTTTATTTGGAGCTTTGCTTGATTGTGGTTGTACGCCGTACTTAAGGTGTGTTTGTACGCGGTACTTAAGGTGTGTGTGTACGCGGTACTTAAGGTGTGTGTATGCTGTACATAAGGTGTGTGTGTACGCGGTACTTAAGGTGTGTATGTACGCGGTACTTAATGTTATTTCTCTCGTATGACAGGTATCTGGCCAGTGATTGTAAATATCAATCTCAAGGCCAAGGTAAACATCAATAATACAGGACATGCATAGGACACATTACTAAGCAACCACAACAAATCTGCTTTTTGTTGACTCTTAGAACCGCGAGCACCAAGGCAAAAAGGAGCTTCTTCTTAACCGCCCACTAGCAACATTGTTGCATATTCAACCTTTAGAACAACCCCTACGTTATAACCTTTATCCTCTACAAAAATGGCGTGACCACCCAGTTTCAGTTCTCTTGTTAATCAATTTAAAATAAAAAAAATATTACATATGTGTTCAAAACGTCTATCCAGCAAGCGCCTCAATATACTACCGAAAGCGAGTTAGTGGTCCATCAGTATTTGATTACAATGATTCAGTGCTGTTGATTCCAATCTACACAATGAAGGCGGCGGTTTGATTTGAGGTTGATTGGGGTTTAACGTCGTACTCAAGAATATTTCACTTATATGACGACGGATTGTCCACTTCACACTGCACCTAGCCATATTGCGGAGGAAAACCGGAAGGAAACTTCGTAAAAACCACCCACGCGATTGCCGGAGCCACAACATGTGGCTTGCTCATATAACTGATGGTATAACTGACTCTATCCCGCCAACAGTACATCGAAGCAGGTTCAGTTTAGTAAGCGAACACGCTACCACTAAGCCACAATGGCGGGCCGGGCGGTTTGAAGTGAGTTTTTGTTGCCCTCGTGGTTTCGTGGCCTAAGGGGCAAAACAGGTTCATCTTGTCTGTTAATTGCGTAGTGCCATTGCCGTGTCTTCAAACAATTGTCTCTGTTTGTTGCCAGTTTTTGTTGTGGGTAGATTCCTTCACCCATTGACTCGCACATCATCTTGTGAGTAAAATAACATTCAGCACTGCTGAACACACAACCAAACAAACAAATTGAAGGCAAATTTGGAATGTTTGTTCCGACTAAAAAAACAACAACTCCTAAACGACCAATTACTGTTGGTATTATCCATATCAAGGAATTGGCAGATAACTTTCTTTAATCGGAGCTTAACGTGGTAGTAAAGGGTACCTCACTTACACGGTAAATGATTTCACGTTGTCCCTTGTTTTAATATCGACCCTCAGGTATATGAGTGAGTTACATGTGCCTCCGGGAATCGTGGGGGCGGTTTTTACGTGGTTTGCCACTGTAATTAGTAAAAGTGTGAAGTGGACAATCCGTCATCATATAAGTGAAATACCCGTGAGTACGACGTTAAACCCCAACCAAACAAATGAACAAAAACAAAACAATAAATGGGGCAAACCGGAAGGATATCGTGAGCACCACTTTGGGGATTGGTGGAGCCACAATTGCTTGACTCGCTCATATAAATGTATGTTGACAGGCTGACTCGAACCTGTGAGCGGTATATCAAATAATGATTAGTAGACAAAAACGTTGACCACTCAGCCTACTTGCTGCCTGTTTGAGGTTGATTATTATTTGATCAGGAATCTGCATATTGCTTTTATTCATTCAATCGATTTAACATTGCACTTGATAACACTTTCAGAAACTACTCAAGGAAATCAATGTCATACGTAAGTCACGTGTAACCATTTGAGTATAAGAGCCAAGGCACTTGCTGCCAAGCTAGATTAGTGGATGAATCTGATAAAAAAAAAGACGATGCCGTTTATGTTTTCGTTGGACCGGAAAATAAACTAAGCCCAAATGTCATTGTAGTCATTCAACCAGATTGCGTGCGGATGGTTCAAAGACGATAAGTGTGAAAACTTAAAATTACACGGTTAGAGGCGCTCAAACGCTGTATCTCTAGGCTACATGATATGATAGACGACCAGAGATAAACTGCATCTATTATCAAGTCCGCTCTGATGTGATTATGAGCGCTATACAAGCACACCGAATACCATTTTTGAGAACTGCTAGATACCGGCATTCTTTCCAAATTCACTTTATTTTTATGTATCCTACCGCTTTCAAACAAACGTGGCTATTAATATAGAGGCGATACAATAGGTTTTTTTTTTGCTCGATCCGTCTCCTTTTAAATATTTTTTTTAGGATTTCAGACGGTTTTTATTATTCGACAACGGCAATAACTACCAGTGTAAAAGGAATTAAAAAGCATTTTCAGAAAGTTTTAAAATGAGTGGATATATTACTTTCTCTAGATAGCGTTTTCAGGTTAGCAAACATAAGGCTTTTAAAACCGGTTCTGTAAATCAACTGTTTAGGTCAATACATTACCTGTTGATGAATACAGCGAAAGAACATTTTTGTGCTGTCTGTCCTTTTTTTCCTTGCGCAGTTATCGATTTTTTAATTTTAAATCTCTTTCATCACTTTGTGACAATCCCTGCTCCACGCAAAGAATATAACACAAACAAATTCGCTTCTGATGAATAGAGTAAACGAACCTTTTTGTTTGGTCTTTATCCTAGATAACCAATGCGTGGAAACTACTGCCGAGTTGCTAACGAATTATCCGTGGATCTAAACGATTCTATTCACCTTTGTTGATCAAATATCCCAAGCAGTATTTCAACGTCAATGTACTCGTTGAGGGTAACATTATACACTTCAGCACACTATCATAATCCGGACATAAATATATACTTTTTATATTGTAGACTACATTTAATTAACATTTACTTGTTAATGAAAGTTTGTTGGCGTTCTTCCGTCAGCTCAATCGGTTGTAACAATTGACCCTACTAGCCAAAGGCAGGAATTCAAAAACGGTAGAGACAAGCAAATTTTTATTTCGCTACAATACAAATAAAATTTATATGGTCAAAATATCTTACTGGTTTCAATCAAACTAATATTGCTTCTAGGTCGACTGCTGATTTTAGAGTTATAATAAATTCATTACGCCGTACAGCATTAAACAATCAATCTGAATATTAAACAGTTTGATTGATACGAGTATAACCAGAAGTCCATTGGACTTCTGGTATAACATAAATTACTTCACGTATATAACCACTGCTCTAAGAAGTAAATGAGGCGCCATTGAAGAAGATTACTACGGATTTTATCTCTACCGAGTTCTCGTTCGAATCGTTACACTCAACCCAATTAACTCAGTTTGTTGAATAACGATCGTCGTATGTACACGCATAATGGGTTCTGTCCATCTGATTTCATATTATAGATGTTATTTTTCCGTGTAACTTAACTTGACCGCATACTGACAGAAATAATGGTTCCTTGAGCGCTATTTTGATGGTTCTATACGGAATATGATATTTGAGAAAAAGGAGATATACTAGCTATACAGTAGAGGTAAATGGTACCATGCAATGGTCCACCATAGCAATACAACGATGAACTCGTTCTATTAGAGCCACTTTGTTTCTAACAGTGTAGCTTTTCTTGCGAGACGGCCTACGTGTAATGCTATCTGTTGTTTCCTTTAATGTAATTTACCCCAACACAGAAACATTATCACAAGGGCTCAAGTTTCGTATTGTTATCTCAGTAAATGTCGGTCATTCGATGTACATTAGGCTGGTTAAACATTGGAGATGGGCGACAAAAGAAATCAATAAAAGGAGAAACGCTATCACTGGCCACAGGCAATGTTACGTAATTTCTAAGAACGTATGTTCTTAAACTACCTAAAAACGATATATTTTTGGAATCTGTAACTGAGAGGCATTGTTTAATCTACAATGTTTAGTTTCTACATTGAGATGAATTTAAATAGACTCGCACAGTTTAGCGGGCATAAAAACCCACAAAGTGTGCTGCCGTTCCTGCCAATGCAATCCACCTTACTCGCGATTCAGTTGATCAAACACTGGGCATCAAAGGTTTATGAACACTATAGTACACCAAGTAATTCTTAAAACTTGAAAATTGGACACAACAAACAAAATTTCGAGTACA
>JARFOD010119461.1:0-28946 GCA_031763545.1 Mopalia muscosa | reverse complement strand
ATCGAATACAATCTCAAACAATCATTTGTAAAATAAAGCTATATAAACAAAACCGGACAAAATCTCAACAAGGTTAGTTGCCTTGATCGCGTCCTAATAACAACAATTAATAATTATGATAATAATAAACAAAATAATTAAGGCTTTTTGCCATTAGTTTGTTTAATGGTGATACAACAACAGTTTGATTTGATATGGGGAGGAAATAAAAAAAATGACTTTAGATTTATCCCGAAGTCCTTGTACATAACATTCAATTCCAAAGATTTCCTCTCGGTATTCCACCGTAACAAGGCAAGGAACAGTGCGAAGTGGACAATCTGTCCTGATATTAGCGGAATACAATTGAGTACGACGTTAAATCTTAATCAAACAAACAAACAATTCCAAAGCACCTAATTTCTACCAACGGCCTAGTCCGCCAGTCGATCAGTGAATCACACGCTGTGGCTCTGGCAATGGCGGTTTTCTCCCAGTTTTCTGCGTTAATTAAGCATGGAACAGAATGAAGTACGATCCGTCGTCGTATAAGTGAAATACACTGGAGCATGACGTTAAACCATAATCAATTAAACAAACAAACAAGAAATGTCACTGAAGGCGAGATTTCAGATAGTCTTGACCCATATGAGCATAGCCTGCAGTTGATGCAATGCCGGATATATGTATCTTTCGCGATATCCTTTTGCGATCGTTACTAATATTTTCCACAATTGGTGGACTCTTTTTGCATTTTCGTATTGATCTTAGCAGTTTTTAACAATGTTCATTGTTTTCTGTGACGATTACCAGTAGTGTGTCGAGGTGTTTATTGCATGTTATACATTAAAATTATTAATGGCTTGTTTGCTAGGCAACTTATGATGTGGACCCTTAGCACAATACAAAGCTTTTCGCGGAAAATAAATCGGTTTGTATTAATAAAGACCAACTTAACAAAAAACAATTTTGTAGCTATAGATAACATGGAAACTTAAAACTTGCTACTCTACTTTCTTCCCATAAGCCTGTACGCCTGTATTCTATAACGTATGTATGGTCAATACGCGGGAAACTTTGTGGCTTACAAGTTATATTATAATTTGTAAGGCATCACTGTATATACCCATTTTGAGTGAAATCTACTTGGAAAGTTCCACGTCATAAAAAATGACAATTAGTCTAGAAAAGAAGAATTCAACTGGTATTCTGGTAATAGCGGTGCGTTGACCCCAAAAACAATGTATTTGCCGATTTTGTCCAATGGCTCTAATTAGAGACAACGGTGTTGATCAAGGGTTTACTAGACAAGATTGTGAGGATCCCACCGACTATCGATCGTCTCGAAAGATGTATGAAGAGAGATTCTGGTCGATTCTCCTATAGAGGTACTACTAACCTATTACAAACCAGACGACTATATCAAAAGCGTGAACATAAACATGTAAAGCGTGAAAATCTTTGGGATGTTTTCAGATATGAAGCTCTTGTCTTGGGTGACCCAAGCTGCTGTATCTCAACCCCAAACAACATTCAGTTAAGCCGCAATGGGTGGAGGTCAAAACTGTAATCACAGGTTGTGATTGATTGATTGATTGATTGATTGGTATTTCTCTTATATATCGGCGGTATACTGCCAAAGAGTGATTAAGAACAACCATAATATATAGAGATTATATGTACAGGGCGTGATACGTGACGATATATCAGCTCGAGTTGTAATACCAAACAACGATAAAATAGACAAAACTAGATATGATTGATTTTGTCTATAACTTCGGGCATTCGGAGATATAGATTTCTCGTGAATATGAGAAAACATTGTGAATAGCAAACTTTGTCGTCCATACACATTAAAATGTAAGTGAAAATTTGAAACCGGATTAAACAAAAACGGGGGCAACGATAGACTGTTCTTGATTCTGACCTGCCCACTTTCCCTATCTATATCGTTTGTATGTCTGCTGAATTTTTGTGCCATACTTTAGATAAATATAGGTTAAATGAAAGTGTACCTGCTCTAATAAGAAAACACCCTCTGGAAATAACATACAGTGTAATTGAAGTATATTTCTGCTATCAACTATAGAGAAACTTTAACTTTCAAACAGAGAATATTAAATACATTGTACATTATAGTTGTGCTGTTGTTCACTCTAAGGATGTACACCGGCATCATTTCTAGAGTATTTTTTAGTTTGTTTTATGCACCATATGTTCCCTTTATTCATTTAACTCATTTTCGTCAGTTGCATTGATTTGGATACAAACTACGCACAAGTATTAGCTCGTGTATGGTTGTATCGATTGCACTATCACTCATGTAAGAGGATAAGCTCAATTTCGTATAGTGCATAAAATGGCACGTCATTTAAAGCGCTTCTATGTTTTATTATTCTGTCTAAGTATACTTTCTGTCAATGTAATCAATGAGACGTGACAATCTTACAAGGCTATGAATTTATGCTATCGGCACAGTCCCTTGTTTTTACATGGCATATCATGGTTGGTGTACAAGGTTTTTAAAGCTATCTGGATTGAGTTTGGATCATTTAATCAACACTCCTGTTGAGTGTAAGTGGAATAAGCGCCTCCTAAGATCGGACGATACCTGTTCGTCTGGAGACTTCATGGGTTTCATCCGGGCACTGTTTGTAGCAAAGGAACCTGTACTTACTGTTAAGCCCATTTTTTCTGTAATTATTGTTTGTTTGACGCAATTGTTATTTCTGTCACATGATCACACTAGACAGATGACTTAAAATGACCAGCCGTTTTATAGGAGAATTCAAGGTCATAAACGAAGTGGTCAAGTGGCGCATTGAACAACGATTCATGTATATTGGTAAATCACACTAATTAGAGCAATTGATTTTTTTAAACGGTTCAACAGACAATCTAGTGGCAATCAATCGATCGTTTCTAAAGATGTATAAACAGCCATTCATATCGATTGCCTGGTAGAAGTAGTAATCTATGGCAAAGCGATCGCCATATAAAATACGAGTAGAATGGCAGGTGGAAGGCTTGACCTAAGCTGTCTGAAGCAATATACGGTTGCCATATTGCAGGTATGTCAAATGAAAAGAGATCGGTCTCTTTGTCATTTGTTGTGTGAAACTGGGAAACCAGAGGTTGCCGTACACATGTTGGTGTAGTCAACATGCAAACGAAATATAGAAATACGATCCAATACTAAAAATTCACATATTGTTACTGTGGAGAACAAAACATCCAGTTTGTGTCAATGTTTCGTCATTTAATTTGCCCGCATCACGAGATGGACTCTACCTTGACTCTCCTCATCGTTGTAAAATACAGGAGTGTTCCGAGTAACGCTTTACTCATGCACTGTGCCAAAGAAAGTTTTATGCCAAACAACCCGATCGTTATGGTCCTACCTTATTAACAGTACGCCTAATAGTAAATGGGAATAATTAAAGGGAGATGGGAGCGGGGGATATCCGTTCAGTCACAGGATCTGCTATAACAAGACTCATGTGGGAAATACAAAATATTATTGAAGAAAAATTTGCAACCTGAATTCACTGCAACTAACACCAATAAAGTAGTACTATGACAATGCATGTCTTTGATATATTAACTTGTGTTAATTCATTCTGAAACAGCAGTTCAGTCCTCCGGTTAGCTAATGTTACACATATGACCTATTGGAGTAACCATTGAATCCATATATACGAATGATCATTCATCTGCATGCTGGATACATTGAATTATAATTTCGCCACTTTTGGAATAACATTCATCTAGTTAGAGTTATGAACAATAAAGGGCTTTAAGACACGTCAACCTAAGCTTTCGTGTTGGGCCGCACAAGTTCAGATGGGCAACATATTTGGTATTTTAGCAGCAACTGCATGCCCCTTGACACAGATCCTGGAATGTCGGGGATAGGACTAATTAACAATGCACTCCTATATTATTATCGATATCATCGACTCAGTCATTCTTATGCAGCTAGACACTTACATATGAACGAAATCGGCTTCATTTAACTTTATATCGTAACTTAAATCAATAAAGCAATCTGTGAAACAACTAACGGGTCAACCAATAAACGCTCCTAATAAAAGTCGTTAGAAAAATCTCTATAATAAAGCCAATACGTTTTTCATTCTTGCTTATATAGTGGACATCATTACACAGGGCTAAAAGCCCGCATTTCAATCAGTGGATTAGGAAATATAAACGAACAAACATACTTTTTGTTCAGGAATTTTATACTTATTGATTACTTAAGTATAACTATATATATGATTGCTGTGCACAAGTGAAAGACAAGTGAGCTGGTACACTCTGTGTTATTATTAGTAAACGAGCAGAAATCTCATTGCGTACCTCCTCAACGTCCTCACTCATTTCCCAACAGCGTAGACTTTCTTCAGCTGCCCGATTATTGGATCGTAATATTAAACTCTTCATCAGCTATTGAGAAAGATCCGCTCAATACGCCTCCTCTCAAATGATTATCTGACAAGCGAAAGAGCCACTTAATTGTTCACAAGCGTTTCTTGGGCTGTGTACTCTAAGTTTCCTTTATGTCCGGATGAGAGAGTCCTCCCTGGAAATGAATGGATGCTCACCAGGGAGATTTCAGGTTAAGAGACGCGACCGCGTAACCTTAAAGAGAAGCCTTACAAGTCTCGATCATGATGTATGAAGACAGTTTGGTCTCTTTGCTTCCAAGCTATCACTATACATAGGTATTTGCAAAATCACTAATTAGAGACAGAGCGAAATTGGCGGAACAAGCGTTAGACCATCCCAACCGTCATCGATCGCAGCGATAGCCGTATAAACAGCGATTCCCATCGATTGCCTGTTAGGAATATTAACCTATCACATGGAAGAGGGCTGAATAATGCGGGAACAATGGTCAAGGGGAAAGGCGTGACGATCTTGCCTTTTAAAGGACCGTGATCGGAGCGAAGCAGGCGAGACGAAGAACATTCCAACGCCCCGCTATCCGATAGAGAGAATAGTCCATTGGGGAGTGAAATTGATTCACTCCGAGCTGAGTGGTACATTTATACTGGGGATTTTAATGGACAGAGAATATGCTTGATACTTTTTACCAGTGTAGGCTCTAACGTTTGCCGTATCAACGCGATCGTCCAAGGACAATTACAGTCTGATATCGTTTGTGAATTATCCAAATGGCTAAACTGATGAGTCTTTGATTTTTCTAGAATTTGCTCGTTTTGTTTGGTAACATTCATTTGGGAAAATGCCGAATTGACGAAGTTTTCTGTAGTTTAGCTCTCACTGGAAAAGGTATATCAACATGTGCTCTTGTAAAACAGGTTAGATTTTTTTGATGTACTGCTTAGTTAAATTCCAACAAACGCAAAAAATACATCTGTACTCTGGATAAGATATATGCAGTTTATTTAAATGTTAGAGTTTCAGCTTAGTAGTAAGTAAAACGTTGCAGTAGAGAGTCTTTTATTATATGCTACAACGTGTGAACAATACTAATTACAGGCACATGTGAAGCGCCGTAGTATTTTAGTTTGGGAACAGCTTTATTTAGTTTATTTCCCATTGGATTACCGAAATGACTTCCTTTAATGATTGGACATATATCACAGCGTTCGTCGGATTGATTATATTGGGTAAGTACAAAATGTTTAACGTGACACTTATTACGCATGCAACAGTTTATTGTGTTATACTTCCCAAGAGAAAGTAAAATGCTCGCAACGGCTATGAATCGTAGCCAGTTTGCTGAAATAGTCCACGTTTTACTGAATCGTACCCCTCACATAAGGATGCCGAGGAAACGTTGTGGGTATTTGTCACAGTTTGACTTCTGTTTGAGTACTTCTGAGAAATCTCTTTCTATCCTAAGATCAACAACCGCTTCTAATACAACTGCCTGTTTAACAAACTTCATCACTACTTTAAATATTTGCCACCATTAACTTAGTTTGAGTTTAGCCTTATTATCAAACAGTGTTTCTCGTGGCATCAAAATTAAGTTTCGCTTTTCTATAGCCAAGAACAGACAAACTGTTTGTTTCAAAATACTATATAATTTTGCATTCTTTTCACTCAAATCGGGTTTTTTCCATACATTCGTCTAAACAGCCCCAAGGCTTTATTAACTTAATTAATCATTGGCTCAGTAATTGATTCATTGTGCTTTCCATGTCAGCATTAAATCATTCTCCTAAACACACCGCCAGTCACACAACCCTGCGGCCACTCTCGTTGTACAGCAAAACACAGCAGAACAAGGTAGAATTGCATCTGATTTCATCCCCTACAGGTAGACACCTCGTCGCTCAACACCAAATGTATTCACGCTAATGTATTAACACGCCTTTGTATATAATTCTAGGGGATTTTGACTGTTTGTGTATGCTATTGTTTATATTGAAGATTGACTGGAGAAATGTCAAAAACGATTAACGCCTGAAACATTTGCTTTGTTTTCATTGCAACAACATTAACGTGTACATTGTTTTGTTCCATTCTATATTTTTATTTCCGAGAAAGGATTTTTGTCTTGCCTCCATAGGGATTCGAACTCTAGCTAGCAGTGATCCAACAGACTCTGCTTTAAACAGTATCCGTTCATGTTTATACAATACACAGTTCTCATAGACAATTACTGCAACTGTGAATCCACAAATGATCGAGCCCCTGTGTTCTTTGAGCCTTCGACATTTTATGGGGACATGTGTCTGGTGTTACAATTCGATGATAAAATCCATGGCATGGGGTAACACTATTAACTGAATGCAAAGAGGGAACATCCCTATCAGTATGTAGGATATGCATCAATAGTATAGGAGTTGATTATATTAAACACTCTCGAACTGGTACTTTTTCTATTGCATGGGTCAAGATCATAGCCCAAATCTTGTGATAAAGCCGAAAACGTTAACAATCCAACAAAATATGGATATATTACATAACAGTGTAGAAAAATATTGCCAATGTTAAACATTCCGTAGTACCGCTGACAAGGTTAATCTTCTTTACCAGCATCTATTCGTCCTTGATGACCATTTGTTAAGATTAAGCGCTAATCTTGTGATCAATCTATGACATTGGTGTGCACGTCATCAATTACACAGACCAAGCACTGTGGAAACAAGCTGACCGTTCATCGAAATCAGGATCTGCTTATCCTTGACGTTCATGCCGTAATTGTTTCGATATAGTACGGAACCCAAAATAATGTTTGTTTGATTGGGATTAACCCGCAACCCGGATTTAATTACTCTCTTATGACGGCATGCCAGCCAAATGGGTTAGCTAACCACCTTTAACACAACAAGTAACAACATGACAAGAACATGACAATCACAGAATACGACGCCACAAACAGATCAACTTCATCTTTGAGCTCCGACTGTTCTCGGACAAGGCGGAGATCCACCCAAAACATTTTTTTTAAGAAATATCCACGACAAGTTGCATAAAAGTTGTACAAATCTTTTTATACATTTTCATCAATTATCGGTTGTCAACTAATAATTAAAATTCATATTAAGCGATAAATGTCAATTAGGAAATCAAGTATTTTACCGAGTAACAAAGATAAGATACCGTAGCTGTTTCCTCTCAACTGTTGTTTTATTGCCATGTCTTGTAAAAAAATGTGTTTTGTATGTATAAACGAGGTGTTCAAAATTCTTACGTCAGCAATTTAGCTTTATTTGAGATCTTGATTAAGATTTGTTCAATGCTGAAGGCTTAATGATTATCTAACCAGTTATCCTGCCTGTTAACAAACGTGTATATGTCTGCGTGTGGCACACTCACTTTACTGCCGGAACAGACTTCTGTCTGGAAACGAATGGCTACTCACCGGGTAAATTTCAGGTCAGGCGACGTGCCGCGTTATCCCGGGAGGGCTGACGTACAACTGTCGATCATGATATGTACGCTCTCTTGGCGTTGAAGCCCATTTGGTATTGTGCAGTGGAAAATATCGTTAATTAGCAAAAGACACAAAATTGCTGAACGACGAGATACATAAAAAATCAATGACCGCGATATCTGTGTAAACAGAGATGTACATGGATTGGAAGTAAACACTGCTTGCTTACCGCACAGAAGTGAGCAACGAAATCTCGGAACAACAATGGTAGCTCGGGCGGGGACGGTGTCGTCCTCCAAAAGGCTTTGATAAGAACGAAACTGATGCGATCGAGATTTCTTCTGAAAGATTAGACATCGTTTCAGAAATCGTTAAGTGGAGATGTTTCTTAGTACGATTGGGATGTTATGCTGTATGCATCAAACGATGGTGTTATAGCCCAGTGTGTGATGACAGCTGCCAACAAAGACAAGAGAGGACAATCTGAATATAAAGACACAACAACAAATCTGCTTGCTACGTGTTGCCTCCTAACACCGAGAGAACCAATACAACATTAAACACCCCCAATCACCAGCTGTTACAGATCTAAGTAAAATACGCACTGCAAACTTTAGCAGAAGATCCCAAGCGAAGACCCCAGCCGAGGCCATATGGATGCGAGATTATGGATACTTCTTAACAAACAAAATATGTTAGCGTTTCACCGCATCCAGCAAAACAATAACAATCAATTACTATGCAGGTTTTCTGCAAAGTGGTTATAAATGTTCTTGTTGTCGAAAAGTACAACAGTCTTCTGCATGGTAATGGGCGGCGGGCTGGGAGGGAACTTCTCGATTTTCTCAGAGCTAAGAGGCAACATGAAACTGATCTCTTTGTGATGCCTTTGCATAACTTCGTGGGATTGTTCTGGATTTATCTTTGTTTGTTGTCGATGGAATCGGGGTGATTTCTTTCACATTTTGGGCTGACACGCCGTTATGTGAGTGAAATAACCTTAAAGTACAACGTTAAACCTCAAGCAAACAAAGAAACACAGTAAAGGATTGACCGCTTGATAATAAAGCAGGGCTCTATTATATACTGATATTTAACAGATATCCGAGAATTGAGAGGTAGATCGTCGTTTGGCTAATTAAGCTGTACATTTAAATAAGTGATGATGTCGTAAAGCTGCATCTTAATGCAGTTCTTTAATTTTGATTCACTTTAACACGATTAATCGAATGTGTGACCAAAGAATGATTCATTATAAATTTGCGACTTGCATGCATGTTTTAATCATTTACAAACCATACCATGTGGTTTTACCATTGATTGTGCTAAAGTGCATAGAAAGGAATACTATGCAATGCTGTTCTTTTTGCTCACTCGTGGCGGTAAGCTAATGGCGCTCTACAGCAATGTCTTAGAAGCAGCTAATATTCGATGTATTTGTTTCTTACTAGTAGTACGTATGTGATGTATGTGTGAATGGTTAACTACAGGCAAGGCAGATCTACGTCAGATCGATCCAGGTATTGTAACAAAAAGGAAGAAAAGTGCTACAGACAAGAATTACAGAGTGACGATATAATCTTTGGCTTATGGCACTAGGCCAATGGTTTAACTAATTATCACGACAGAACATACAGGCAATGAAATAAAGGCAATGAAACAAGAAGTAATGAAACAATGGCGTTGTCATATGCAACGAAATGACGGACATTTTTTTTCAATTTCTCATACGACAATTCCTAGGTTATACATGCGTATTTTACACAGGGTTATTTTGTATGTAAAGAGTAAACAATGAGGCAATTCATGGGTGCAAGTGTCTCATAGAGCAGATTTATACCATAAACTCCTAAACGTATTTGATCATATATAATCAATCCATTTATGATCACGCCTATTTGTTTTGTATGGCTGGCTGCATTTTATGTGAGGATTTATGAGGGCCATTTTATAGTTTAACCTGAGGCACATAGTACGCGAATAATCGAGTCTGAGGCGAATCTGAAGACAGTGAATGTACCATAGTGCACATTGTAACAGGGGCAAACGTCATGGGCGACATGACGGTTTTACAAGTCTACCCTTCGCTATTAAACTGAACATAGCATGTAACTTCCATTTATTATTTATACTTTTAGTTCCAATTCTCAGAGAAGAGGTCTCAGTCTCTACTATTTTGTGTCATGCCGAGCTGAATTTTAGACATTATAAACTCTAAATTGCAAGGAAGTAAACCGTATGGACATTAACTTTCTTCATAACAAAGCAGCGATGATATAGGTCCGGTATAAACGTTTATGCTTCAGGCAACAAAAAATGTCATCGATCAAACAACTTCATGAGTGTGGACATACATATTTGCGAACTTTAGCAGGAGCCAATACACAAAACCGCTTTGAAAAACCAGGCATGTGGACTCTATTTTGAGCTTATAACTATTACATTGGAACGGTGTTCTTTTAAATAACAATTAGTGCAGACCCCAAATAGAAGACGTAAGATGATGCCAATTTCTTACACAATTACTTGTTATTTGTAGTATTTAATTGCAATTTATTGATTAACATATAACATGGTGATCATCGAAAGACTACAATATCCATATATGTTACATGACAACGAGACTTCACGTTAAACAAATGGACTAGGATAATGCGTCTTACTGTGTATTATCTACTCACGTAATGCGTTTCATACACTTTACATTAAGGTTAGCAGTATTTTGAAGGGAGGAAACGATTTTTATACGAATTGCGAGATATGGATGTCGCCCTTAGATAGTGCGCACACCCACAACAATACAAGTCAAATTTTGTGAGCAAAAAAAAAAAAAAAAAAGAATTGAAATGTTTTCTTTCTATTCCCAGGGTGCATCGTTTTTTTCTTTTATTCTCCTGAAATATACTTCTACCAATCAACAAGAAAAAACCTGGGGCAAATGGACGCGTAAAATATTTAACAGTAACTATTTTAGGGGTGGTTGGGGGTATTAACGTCAGGTCTTACTCACGATCGTGAAGAAGGAGAAGCGGGTCTTGCGGGACAGCATACCCCGGCTATCCATCGATCAACTCGACACCTCCCAGATTAACATCTTCACCAGTCCATAGACCGGCATGTCGTCCAACAAACATACCACGGCTATTTGGTCTTATTTAATCGCTGGATTAATGAATTAGTCTGTCTACCAAGTTATTTATCGGTCAGTCAAAGAAAGCAACAACTTGTGCGAGACAGTCATGCAGTAGGACTATGTAGCTCAGTGCTGTAAATTTCTGAATATGGATTCCGATTCTCAAGGAAATAAATGACTTTTAAATAGATACAGGCCAATTAGGAAATCATATCATAATACCAATCTATCATCTAGCTTGCTTAGCCATACACTTAAGTTTCTAAACAACCCAATTGCCTTCCCATTGCGAGTAATGAATTAATCGGTGTGGCTGGTGTAACATTAAAAATGAAATTTTCAGAAGAGTATGTTCGACGTCTTTTCTGTCATCTCAGACCGTTATATCAGTCAGCTGGTCTAAAAGATTCCTTCGATGGGTTTCGTATTGAAAGATTATCTGTCTTTAAAGTCACCTCATTATAGATAAAGACTGTTGTCTATAAAAAAAAGTATTTTCTTAGTGGATAAATTAGTGGATAATTTGACTGATTCTATAATTTAGCGAGTAGATAGAAACGTGCAACGTAACGCAAACACAACAGTTTATGCTGCCACAATATGTTTTTGTAGCCTTTATAAAGGGATTATCATCTGTGAGTATAAACATGCAACTATAGTCCTCACAAATATCTGATAACCGAAAAAAATCCAAGACGTCCGATTTATCGAATACAGGCAATCTGCAGTACACGGGGCAAGCATACACAGTGCAACTCTTAAACACACCCTATAGAACAATACTGGGGACGAACTAGACCGTCTGATTGACTGTGTCTTCACGTTCGCAGCAGCATCTCATATATAGTGTTCTTCTGCAAATTAAGCAAATCCCAAAGTTTTGCTGGTTCTAATCGGATTGATGCAAAACCTGACAAGAGTGTTGCTAGAATATTGTTTTTCATTTGACGGTTACGTAATTTGGGCATATAAACAACGTATAAACAAAAATCTTGTGAATTCCGTGAACATATATCTATAACATTTAACGGACATATAACTTTGGTGAGCTTCTTTATCTCCATAACATAGAATGCATTCGTGATGTCGCCTAACATGCCCAAATTGTAAAACTTTGATATGTTGCATCTGACCTGATCTTATAAATTTCGTCCAGGTGTTGTGCATACTAAAGAGCATTTACTTAAAATTTCGACAACAAATAACTTGTAAATCAATAAATATTAAAGAATTTGTAGTCTAATTGGTCATTTTAACTGTGTTTGTTTGATTGGTGGCTAACGATGTAAGGATGGGTATTTCTTTATAATACATCACAGTTTTGAATTGCTGTTAATTGTCGGTTAAGTTAGGGCAAATCTTGTGAACGGTACACGGCAATTTCTAAAATCATTGAACAACTTTCAAATCTAAAAAAGCCGGTTACTTACGAATCATTAAAACTCACGAGCGACGATGAATGTCAATAATGTAACTAAGACCGTTTATTGCTTATTTAAACAAATACATGGGGTAAACAATTGCGTGTGTCAGAAAAAGGATTCATGTTTTATATATATTTGTTCTGTGGAGTTGTGCATATTTTATGCATTATTTGCGTCGAGCGGCTTTAATAGTATTATCCATGAGGGACATGCTTTCACAAATTCAAAATCAGATTTCTCTGGACAATGATTATACCTCAAAAACAAATACTTATTTACAGATTTGTAATAAAGTAGTCAGCAGATACATTATGACACTGAAAACATATTTTGGATATGATAACGCACTGGGCTGATGGCAAGATATGTTGAATTTTTGTTGAAATTTGTAACAGAACATTCATGAGAATACTAGCGTAATCAAAGACTACAACCTAGTTGAGATTAGACCAAGACGCTGTTATTAATGTATGTATTTTGTTAATTTAGGTGAAAAGCGCTCACAATATTACGGATTCTTGGGAATTGCTGTTGCAATTGATATATTTGGCATCTCTTTCTAACGAAGATTTTTCGTCAAGGAGATCGTTAGTTATGTTTCTAGCAACAACACTACTTTATGGTTATGTTGGTTGTTCAACATTGACAAAAACACACAGATTGATAGTGTTATCAGTGGTGTATAGCATTTAACACACCATCGGTGACTGCCAAAACATTACAATGCATATTTTGAGGGAAAACATATGCCACAGAGATGCCTTGACATGTATATATTTCTGACTTTATTAATACACCACTAAACTAGACATTGCAGAACGAACAAAACATATATCACAGAGATGCCTTGACATGTATCTATTTCTGACTTTGCCAATACACCATATATAACCACTAAACTAGACATTGCAGAATGAATGATACATTCTCAGTGATAACAGCATGTTTTAAATGTAAGTCCGTTAACCCCGGAATAGCTAGGACTATCGATCCATTTGTTTTTCAAATCAACAGCAAAATGACACGCATTTAGTACGAAAGTGATTTTATACGGGTTCGAAGAACTATTCTTCGTTTGACGAGTGCATCTTCTGGACGTGACAATCTGCTGAAGAACTTCCGTTTTTTTAGCGGAATCCTCAATTGTTTCCGCACGTCCTGCACTGACTCCAACATAAGGTTTTTAAAGCACTCCGCTTTCAGTTGATTAATAATGAAACTTCTATAGCCTGCAGTGGTGCGTTTTTACGTAGAATAAGTTAATAACAGCCCGATTCGTGTTGCTGTGCGGTGGCTAAAGTCGTTAGCAGATAAAGCACAGCATGTTGTAGCACTTACCAGACAGAAACATGCAATACCGCGAGAGAATTGCTGACACACACCGTCTGTTTCCCGACAGAGTCCGTTTGGGAAACTCATTTATTATTCATTTAAAATTCTAACAAACACACCCAGCAAAGTTTTTGCTTTGCCGTACGTTGAAGAACATCCAGTTATTATCTACACAACGTGGCAATCCATTTTTGGCAATATTACGCTCGACGCCAATTACTTTTAAGGTAGTTTCAACGCATTTCTTGGCAAAACATTTCAACAGGACCTGTGGGATTATCCGAAAGATGCGCAGTGGAAGACGAATTATGCTATTATGAACCTGTATAATATGTTATGACCGTGTTTGATGCATGAGGCATCATTAAGCCGGACCTTTTTCATATATTTATAACAACCGGTTGTCCACTTCGTTCTCTTCCTAACCAATACACTGAGTGAAAGTGAAAGAAAATACACACAAAAACAATCCTGACGATAGCCAGTCACTGTGTGAACATCTCATTGTCGACAGAGTGGCTTCTATCTTTACAGATCTCAAGCTAACCACTGCGCCACGGCTGCAGAGATGAAATACACAAAGTCGCAATACATCAATGCAATTTTAAAAAGCTCTCAGCTGTTTATTACTGTCGAAAGTAGCCAATTTGTCAGATGGATAGATGACAAAGCGTAGAAATTAATGAAGTGTCGTTCAAGTATAGATGCATCCACAAAGTTCAGAAATAGCATCCGCGTGTTAAGCTTAAAATAAAAGCATGGTGTTTATATTTAGATGGACTATGTATAGTTCATAATACGATAACGACGTGAGAAGATCACCTGCGGAAAACACGAAAGAGTATAGGGACAGCTTGACAAACAAATGACACTTGCAGAGCAGGCTGACCCTTTCTTAATGCATTTGCTGCTAATTTGATTGAACCGCACCTTCTTCAGTCTCCGGCGTTCTTGTCTTCAATTTGTTTTACGCCGTAACGCAAAAAATAAATAAATACTTCGGACTACACATTTTGTATGAGGTTAAAAGCAGCGTTGTCATTGCCGACATAGCCATGCTGTAGCATTTAATTATGTTTACCTATTCAATCAGCTTCGATTCTAAAATACACATAAGGAAAATCGAATGAAGATTCAGGTATACAATACTAATCAACCAAGAAAACACACCCACGATCTTCATTTATCTAAGCCCACACAATACGTCTTCTACAACAACAGAAAATTACAAAGAATGGTATTCGGTCTAATTTTATTTCCAGCTTATACGTCAATAATTTGTTATAAAAAGACACAAGACACTGACCGAACTATTGTATATAACGTTCCGGGACATCACGTTAGGTTTTTTATTCTTGAGGGGCGTATCGTTTGATCACCTTATCATTAATTCGGTAATTGCCCCATTGTTTATCTAATGCTTTGATTTAATAGTCGCAAATGCACAAAGCTATTCACAATGCTCTGTAGCGACTGTCATGCGTTCCGTTAAAGAACTATGCCACATTACGTTTCCCTTTTGCAAACGATACAAGCATTAAGCAAACTTAAAAAGCCAACGAATCGTCTTGCCCGGTTTGTTTCACGCATGCCACGCTGTATATGCGATATCCCAGGATTCATGCGCCTTTATTTCAATAAACGAAACCTGAATCGTAAGCTGGCCACTTTAAGTTGGTAGTTTCTCTCAGCAAAGCGACAAATGTGTCGTTACCAATTGGTCGTAGGCAATAACCACATATTCACATTATCATCTTTAAATAATACAACGCAGCAGGTGCTGAATTCAATTTCCTTTCGATAGCAACTTGTCTGACATCAAATATACATGATCCTGTTGCCTCACGTTAGTATATTCCACTGACCGGATCGGACAAATTCAAAGGCGCTATGAGAGAGTGCTCATGTAGTAGTGCGTGAAGTTTGCATCAATATTGCAAACATGGTCACTTTATACCACCAGAGAGGGGGTAGCTTTTAAGAGCACATTCTAATCTACAATCATTTAGGATAAATAAATTTTGTGTCTTTTAGAAAGTGAAGATTAACAGTATTTTCTCTCCTATTAGAGGGGCAGTAAATATACGCTATCTACACTCTAGCTGACTAACCTTCTATTTTTATAGAAGGTCTGGTGGCTGAGTGGTCTGGGTAGCCGGCATTTACTGCTGGCGATTCGGTGCCTAACTCTAAGGGTCGTGGGTTCGATTCCCGGGCGGGTTTCAGCCTACACAATTCTCTGAACAGGTATATGTTCTAACTAAAAAAGTGTTATCCCAAAATAACAAAAATACTACAATCACTTCCTGTTGACAACTGTCTTCAGGCTGACGCATTTCTACCAGTGTAAAGGCTTCCGTTCGCTGCTATGGACTATATGATTAAGTATTAATATTGCGTCAGCACCGAATAGTTAACTTATTTCACTCAACTTCAATGTGGAATTCACCTGCAACAACAGATCACCAATCCTCAAATCCGCATGCGAGATTTTGGGCTTACTTCAAAGAAACAAATACAAAGAAAACCATAGCCACGGTTCTCGTGTGATATTTCCCAGATTCCAATAAAATCGTGATTACTCAGTTTTTAACCATTAAACAATAACGATACGTTTGAAATTTTATCTTGGTACAAGAAAATGCTTGCATATCGCTGTTTAATTAAACATAGTGATTTCGAAAGGAATAAATGTTTTGGCAGCCCAGCCATAGCCAAGTCTATGTGTTTTGTTTGACTGGTAATGTTTAAAGCAACACTTGCTAGCTGACGCTTAACTCTCATGTTGCACCCGAGTGGAATTTAAATGATCACCTTTTAAGAAGATCAAGCACAATGTATACTGTGTGATAATGGGGCGAAACGTGTCGGGATAGAAGAGTGTTGTGAGCTGTCACCTGCCATTACAAAATTAAACCTAGCTTGAACCTTTCATTTATTATTCATAATAATCAGGGTACTAAGTTCAAAGCCGTTTTCAAAGCGCCATTTAGGACTGAAAGGATCCATTGACCCCGCATCGAGCTGAGTTACTCCCACATATATATACCCTCCGATTTCCACACTATTCACACACTTGAACTTGACGTAAAAAATAACTTAATCCATTGCTCATGAGCGATTTCTTTTTTTCCTCAATATCAAACAATTATTGATTCCATGGATTAGAATTCAGACGAGATCTTTTCTTCCCTAAAAAAACGTCAAAGATACAACAACCACCATTTGTAACTCACCCGTATTTGACATAGCTATCATTAGAATGCTAAACACCCCGAAGTCACTGCGATCAACAGTGAATTTAAGTATAAGGACTTTTAAGCGTTACTGTACGCTATCTAGTTCCACAATATGTTCACTTACAATGTAGATTCTTGAGATACCCGTTTGTTGGGCCATAGCTGTTATGCTCGATGTGCCTAAATATTTACGGTTAGTGGAGTTGTGCTTTAAATGTCCACAAGAATTGATAAAAACTTTAAAACATGTGTGATTGTTCAGAAGCTTATTGGGAAAAAGTCATTGTTCTAATCCCATACGGCTACCTCATAAGTCTTGGCGGGAAACCCTTAATTTGCGTGATAACTATTAATTGAAACATAATCGTTTGTTATAATTGAAAAACAAAACAGCTTTATTGATTGCCACATATGCCCACATCAGACCAAAAAGTTAACATGTGCTCCCTTTTAAACGTTCAGGCCCTGGTCAATGTATGCGGCCTGAGTTGCATGATGTGGAAATAGTTAATTATGAAGAGAAATTGAACCACAGCCGTTTCATTTACATGAAAAACGTGCGAACAAATTACAATTGGAAATATCTGCCCGCTGTGGCGTAATTTTATCCTGTCCTAAAACTCCAGCTAATGCAAGTATGTGTTTCAAAACAAGCATGTGTAGGTGTGTACATACTATATAGATTTTCGTAGGCGGTATGCACAGTATTTTAACGGCGAGTATAAATATTTGACAGTCGTAAACACTAGGAGCGGATGCCCGGATCAAAGTTAGACGCCAATAGTATACAATACATTAACCTTGTTTAAAGAGTACTTGTCACGAACCAAACATTTACCCTGCAACTTCGTTTGGGCCGACAAAAACTGTCTATTGGTCAAGGACGATTGTCTGATGCAATTCGATTGTTCCCTGCCAGTTCCCATCTGATTAATACGAAACTTGGAACGATTAAGGTATAAAATTTTATCATTTGACGGAATAGAGATTTTCATGTAATAATTTGTAGCTATGTTGGATTGGATCAATTCTGAATTATATAGTTCGGGAATAGAAAATGCAGAAGAGCAATTGTTGACGTCTGGACCAAACCCAGTGAATAGATGAAATAATATATAAAATCTCGTTGGTCCTGTTTAGTTTGTTTATATGATTTGTGTCTCATGTCGTAATCTCGGGTATCTCCATTAGTTGATGGCTTTCCAATGCTTATAATTAGTTGAACCCGGGGAATAAACCTGGTAAAAACAAGACAGCGACCTTCGCGATCAGTGGGATACTTCTCTTTGATATGTTGAGGCTGTCAATAATGAGAGAGGCAAACATCAAAGCGGGGTCTTAATAATAACGTTTGTATGTGTGTATCTTTGATTGGGGTTCGGTGCAATATTATCATTGTTAAGACAAAAGCACCACGTCAATCGATTGCCTGTCGAACATTCGTCCTTGTATCGACCTATCACATTTACTGAAATACCTATACTACATGGCAGGTTTGTCTGGTACTAATTTAACAGTATCTACTCATTGAAGGTACGGAGTGATTAAACTGATCTTTATACAACCAGAAACATACTCTTCTGTTTCAAATAGTACAAATAATGGCACGTTATAGAGAACTGCACTGTGTTGTACGACTCGTTTGATCAATCTACACTTCCTTTGATAAATGCCTCATTTTTATGTGGTGATCTGGCGAGGCAGATTCGGTTTGTTTAGTCGAACAGGCTATTGTTTCTGCACGTTTCAATGGTGCTTCGGAATAAGTGTTTTAAAGCACCATTTTACTACCTTGATAAGTAATGAAGCTTCTAGGACCTATAGCCTACAAACTTGCCTTTCGCATAGAATAAGTTAATAGCAAACCAATACTGATTGACGATAATGTCGACGCTGCTAGATAAATGACAGCATATGGTTACAGTTTACAGATATAAACATGCAATCAAGGAGGAAATATTGCAGATGTACCCTTTCTGATTTATAACATGAAGCATCTGGAAAATATAATATATTTCTCATTCACCAGCAAACTTTTTTTAAGAAGGTGTAATTAATCGATACACCGGACGGCAATTAATTATACTATACTATATTCGTGGTGGAAAAGAGCTTCATTTGTTATTATTGAGGAGGTGAGGACAATTCGGTCCCTCATTAGACAGTTCTTGCAGCAGCATTGTATAGGGTGTTGCATTTGCTGTACTCAATGATATTTCAGATCTATTACAACGGATTTCGTCTGATACAGAGGACAGGCCCTCATTCTGTTGTAACATTATATTTTTTATTATTTTTTTGCGTCTGAAAAACGGGCCTGATGTTGTAGTTTGTTTTGTCATATTAGATGGGATTTCTCTTAAGAATTACACACTTTGTATTCTGCGTTAGTAAATACATATTTCGTGAGAAACTGTGAGGAAACCTCGAAAGTGGTTGCCACAGTCACCATGTGACTCATTCATATACCCACATTCCACGGGGGAGGAGGATCAGTAATCCTGCAGCTACTCACTGGGCAACGACAGTGGACCTCTGTGTTATGGAATACACCCATGCACAAACACATAAAACAAGTAAAACGCCACTAAATACACTTATTTATTGATGGCACAAACAGTAAGGTGAAATATTTAACTTAATTCTACACAAATTAAACAGCTAAATATCACCCAAATTAAACAGGTTAATATCACCCAAATTAAACAGGTTCATATCACCCAAATTAATCAGGTATTCTCAGCCACAATCTGGAATAGATTTCGCTTTGTATTGTATTTTTTAATGACATTAGGCTCATTATTCCAATAAATCACTACTAGAGATGTTTATAAGCTCTTTTATTAAATCAGCCTATATAATTTTAAAGGGGTGGTAGCAACCTAATTATTGAAAACATGTTCATGGAACCGTATGTAATTATGTGTATCCAATCATTCAGTAGACGCTGTGCTATCTTCCACAGTACGCTTCACCTGTAGTGACAATGAATAAACTCCAAATTGTTCAACATCACCAATCAATCAACCCGACACCCCCACTGGCTCCCAATGTCCTAAACTCACACAATATTTTATGCACGAATGGCAAATTACAAAGAATGATATTTGGGTTAATTTTATTCCAATTGCAATCAATACATCCGTCGATGCAACAAACTTTTTGCCAATCGAAGGAAAAAAAATTCAATAACACATTGTACGTACACATCAGTCCAAGAATAAAGAGTCACCCCGTGTGTACATACATACTTTTTTACATTGTTTATATGCTCACTTTGTAACTCATCCAAGAATTGATTCAATGCTCATTTCATAATTTGATCTAATCTTCACTCATGCCGAAAATTGTTTGTTATTCCCTGTGGCTACTAGCAGGCATACTTATAAGGAACAATGTGACATGACATTTACCCTTGTTGCAACCGATGATAGCTGTATATGAGACCGACCAATGTATTTAACTAAACGATTAAATGATGGTTTGTGTGGTTTATTTGGGTTTATTGTCACACTCAAGGGTATTTCACTTATATTACGAGAGATTTATCATTTCACAGTGTTCCTTGTTTAAATACAATGAAAACCTTGCGGAAACCTCTTTAAAACCACCACCGTGATTGCAGGAGCCTGTCACTCGTATAGCTAATGGTTGGCAGGCAGACTTGCAACTAAATGACTCTGTATGGTCGGAGTGTGACAGTGTAAGGTGATGGAATTTGTATATTTGTTATCTCTATTCTAACGGAAATACTTCGTAAAGGAGTTCGTTTGTTGCGTGTCAAGCAACGACGCTGTGTTAGGAGTAAGTTGGTTATTCAACATCGACAAAAATATACGGATTGATATTGTTATGAGTGGTGTATAACATTCAAAACACCCTCTGTGACTGTCAAAACATTACAATGCACATTTTGATAGAAATCTTATGCCACAGAGATGCCTTGACAAGTATATATTTCTGACTTCATCAATGTAAGTCAGGTAAACCCGGAATAGCTAGGAATATCGATACATTTGTTTTTTTGTTTTGTTTTTTTTTTTCTTCAAAAAAAACAGCAAAATGACACGCGGTTCAACCCAAAGTGATTCTATACGGTTTCAAAGAACTTCACTTCAGTTTATGAGTGCATCATCTGAACGTGACAATTTGCTGAGGAACTTCTGGTTTTTTCGCGAAATGCTCATTTGTTTCCACACGTCCTGCACTGACTCCAACATAAGGTTTTTAAAGCACTCCGCTTTCAGTTGATTAATAATGAAACTTCTATAGCCTGCAGTGGTGCGTTTTTACGTAGAATAAGTTAATAACAGCCCGATTCGTGTTGCTTTGCGGTGGCTAGAGTCGTTAGCCCATAAAGCACAGCATGTTGTAGCACTTACCAGACAGTGACATGCAATGCCGCGAGAGTATTGCTGACACACACCGTCTGTTTCCTGACAGAGTCCGTTTGGGAAACTCATTTATTATTCATTTAAAATTCTAACAAACACACCCAGCAACGGTTTTGCTTTATCGTACGTTGAAGAACATCCAGTAATTATCTACACATCGTGGCAATGTATTTCTGGCAAAATTACGCCCGACGGCAAACGCTTTTTTAAAACACAAATTCAACGGAGGACTTGGCAAAGAATGCCAAAGAAAACTTATGTGGGAATAAAGAGAAAATGCGCAGCAGAAAAGCAATATGTGCTAAAATTAAGCTGTATAATGTTGCGATGACTTTGTTAGATGCACGAGGAATAATTAAGAGTTTGTTCTTATAGGACGACCGTTTGTCCACTTCGTTCTCTTCCTAATTAATAAACCGTGCGAAAGTGAGGGAAACTATGCATAAACACAACCCTAACGATACCCAATGACTGTGCGAACCCCTAATAGTCGACTGCGTCATTCTGTCTTTACAGTTCTACAAGCTAACAACTGAGCCACGGCTGCAGGACGACACTTTACGTGTATAGAAGGTGATGATAACAGGAAAGGTGATGATAACAAGAAATACACAAAATCACAATACATCAATTTATTTTAAAACGCTCTCAGCTGTTTATATCTGTCGATGGTAACCAATTTGTAAGATGGACCGATGACAAGGCGAGAATTTAACGAAGTGTGTGTTCTCCAATTATAGATGAATCCACAAAGGGCAGAAATAACGTCTGCTTCTTAAACTTGAAATAAAATCATGGTGGATAAATTTTGATTGACTATGTATAGTTCATAATACGATAATGACTTGCAAAAATCCCCGCAGAACACAAGAAACCGTAAAGAGTAGGGACAGCTTGACAAACAAATGACACTTTCTATATATGAATTTAGCAGGACAAGCTTATCCTTTCTTAATGCATTTTCGCTAATTCGATTGAATCGCCTCTTTTTCCGGTTGTAATGTTATTGTATTCAATTTGTTTAAAACCGTAATGCTAAAAATAATAATATCGAACTTTGTATGAGGATAAAAGACACGTTGTCCTTACTGACATAGCCATGAGGTAGCGTTTAAATGTGTTTACCTATTCAATCAGCTTCGATTCTAAAATACACATCAGGATTATAGAATAAACATTCAGGTCTATACTATTTGTCAATCAAGAAAACACACCCACGATCTACGTTGATCTCAGCCCACACAATACGTCTTCTACAACAAAGGAAAATACAGTTGTTTGCTTGTTTGATTGGGGTTTAACGTCGTATTCAAGTGTATTTCACTTGTATGACGACCTGCCAGCCAAATGGGTGAAGGAAACCACCCTCGACACCACTGGCAACAAACAAAGACAGGACGGGACAAATACAGGACGCAATACAGACACCACAAACAGATTGGCTTCCTGTTCCCCTTAGGCTCTGAGAGCACCAGGGCAACATGAAGCTCCCTCCAACCGCCAAACAGTATCCCAATGAGACAATTGCTCAATCTATTTGGACAGTTGGACACCCCTCTGCCGAAGCCTGTTATGTCAACTTCTAAATTACTTTTAAATACAGCTAAATAACTGGTTTAAAGTAGCAAAGGGTTTGGGAGAGTGAAACATGGAGTATGTGCTATATTCTACATCTACAGTATGCACCTATTACTGCATGTTTCTTCTCATTGAAGGTGTTTAGAGCAGATGAAGGGCATAGAGCAGTGGTAACTAGAGATTGATTGATTGAAAACAATTATCACTATGGCAATTGTTGTTTGATTAATTATTGCCAGAACAATTATCACTAATGTAATTGTCGGTGGAGGCAATGTGGAAGGCTACTGCAGGGATTGCTTGTTTTTTTGGGGGGGAACCTTTTATGGAAAATAGAAATTTTGATCCGCAAAAATGAATAAAAAATATGCTACATGTAGGACAGTATTATGACAGGGTCACACCCATTTGCTGTTATGAAAAACTTTTATAAAAACTAGAAATTTTGATCCCCATAATTGAATTAAAAAATATGCTATGACAGTACTGTATTATGACATCGTCACACCCATTTGATGTTATGAAAACAATATGTATTTGAAATTAAAGCTCTAATTCAAATTAAGATTGATAAAATATTGAATATTCATATGATGGAAAGGGAAAATTGAAATATTGAATATTTTTCACCTAGATTTGTTATGTTGGGTATTAACTTTGAGAAACAGATAAAGACTAACAGTTAGTCACTACATGTAGGTATATTCTCCTTCATTTGAGACCATAACAATAGTCTACTTATCCTAGGGTTTCTTGGCTTTCTTATCATCCATGATGATGAAGTGGTTTTTGATTCTTTGTCGTGACATTTATAAACTGAACTTTATTATTAAACAATATTTCCAGTAACATATGCCATCGTCTAGCAGAACAGAGGTGATATGCAAGGAATGGGAGAGACTTGAAACACCTAGACATGTGTTCTTCTGTATGTTCTATGCTTCTATAGGCTTTGAATGTTTTAAGGGTCTCCAAGAAAGTGAAAATACTGTAATATAAGATTGAATTTGTTTAAGCTTAAATTGTACTTTTCTAATTAGTCATTAACAGTTGGATAAATGTGGAATAAGCTTACACATCCATCTTAAAAGACAAATAGTCATTTTCGACAGTCAGATTTCTAAAAATGGTTAAAATCAATAAAATGACATTTGAAATTCTTAATTTCAACATTGGAAAGATAGAAAATGGAAAATTTTGACAGGCAAACTTCATCAAAATAGGTTTTTTGTTTTCAAACTTCCAATCCTACTAAAGACACTGGACACAGATCTACAAGCTTACATCTCCAGACATTTTTCATGTACATGTAACAATATTAAATAAGCTTACCCTCAATCAGAATTTAGTGGGAGTCATTGAAAGATTATTTAAACTGTCCACTGGATAATATTTTTACCTTTTATAATTATTTATCTTTTAGGTTTCCAAGTTTACTTTGAATAGGCCTACCTATTGCTACATGTTTTGCCTCAAAAACATGAGGGGGCTGGCAAGATTCCTCATCGTCATGTTTACAAGATTGGACTTGACTTTAGGGACTGTATCCAGTTACCAGTCATTTTCTCATCAGTCGTTTTTTTTTTGTAAATGATGATGTAGGAAACCATCGGTGTTGACTACGTTTTTTTTGTGTTCACTGACGCGTGACTCTCATATTTCATTCCCCTCGCAGCACGGTAGGGGGTAGTTAAATCTCTCTTCTGTGAAATCATATTTTGCCATTGTGTGCAGTTTCAGTTTGGTATATCTGCCGCAGGTATTCAAATACTTTGTTTCACGATGTCTGACAGGTATATATTTGTATCATTAAACCCTGCGTTATCCCTTGCTTATTATAGTCCAGTCATAAACAAACCTTGAGTGAATATTTTCCGCCACTTGGAGACTTTCGCCATGAAACTACACAGGTTTACTTGTTTCGAAAATTGACACCGACGGGATGTCAACATCAAAAACTGAGTTGTACTTGTCTACATCGATCACAATAAGTCCAAAATCGCTTTATGCCGCTTTACTTTATGCTGAAGTTTATTAAGGTTTTAAATTAACATTTTCAATAAATCAATTATCTTTGCTGATTACAGTGTTAAAGACCACAGCTGGACATCAGTAATAATTAATACTGCATGTCGATATGTCATCCGCTGTAGCAAAGCCAGTATACACAGCGGGCTGCTGTCTAATTAGGTCAGTAATATGAGCGGACTGAATGTCTGGGGATTCTAGCGGGCTGAATTGCCAGCGGACTGAATGTCCTGAACCGCGCAGAGAATGTATAGGCCTATATGTAAACAGTCACAAACATAATCCCTTTAATTCGTGTGCTAAAATCATTACGTATTGTCATGAAATCCAATTACTGGTGATATTTAGATGTGGTTATCCGTTTGTTCATTAAAAACAAGCTCAAAATTGGTTTGAAATGAGTTTAAAATGGTTTCGTCAGGATTTCTGATGGTGAGCCTATCGGGTATGCTGAGAGAACCGAAACGAAACGTACCTCCCATGCAGGAGATTGCCTAGGCACAGGCACATATCTAGCGAGTAGACATACTCTCGAGAGCCTACGTCATTCGTCAAAGGTTACTATAATATATAATAATACACAATATGGGAAACAAGCTTTCGTAGTTATGCCCACAAACGATGAATAACGAAAAAATAACAACAAATCAACCAAAATAAAACTCATCTGGAATCTTTAACATATCCGCCAGCTTACTGGGAGGTGACATTTTATAAAACTAAACACAGATGCCCTTGCTGTCGTCAAAAGTTTGTACTTTGCGATATTCTGTAGCTTCTGTGTCCCTTGCCATTTTTTTAAATTTAGAAATTAGCCAGTGCGCTTGCGCAGTTGAAAAAACTTCACCCCTTAGCAGCACGAGACTCTTCTAATTTGGAAGACGCGACCTTTAACCCAAAACAATCGCCAGGCCGTGATAGATTCTATCATATGCTAAGGCGTGTCTTATAGAACTATAGTTTCGTAAACTGCGCAAGCGCGTTGGCTAATGACACCCCCAGTAGGCCGGCGGATATATTAAAGAGTCCATGTGAGTTTTATTTGTTGTTATTTTTTCGTTATTTATCATTTGTGGGCATAACTGCGAAAGCTTGTGTCTTGTGTATTATTATATATAGTAACCATTGACGAATGACGTAGGCTCCTGAGAGCGCATGTCTACTGGCTAGATACAAGTGTCTGTGGCCTAGGCTAGCCCTAAATGACTTCTTACCTTCCCCATTTTCCTGTGGCCATTGTATATGTCAGGTATCAAAGTCATAACGGCAAGCCCTAAATTATGATAGGAAGGTATGACCTGCACTGCATTGCTTTCAATCCGGCCATAAAATAAATCCTTCTAAGCAGCTTCCAGCCTCAAAATCGTTTCCACGGGTGATTGGTAATATACGGGCAAAGTAACAGTCATTTCTTATAAGTTGTCATTTTCACTTGTTTTACTGCACTTTAAGTCAGATGAATCAAATTGTGATTTCAAAAATTCATGTGCGCCCATGCGCATAGCAGCGCATTCTAACCGGGAATATGGTGGGGTGGTTTAAAATGGAAAACAGTTTAACTAGATCTTGAGGACTTCTTGATTTGAAATGGCGATGACAAATACTCAGAAATCACTGTTACTTCGCCCGTATGTTACCAATCACCACTGGAAATCATTTGGTGGCTGAAACTAGCTACTATAGCTGAATGGAGCTACACAGGCATAGCTGGATGCAGCTACAAGAGGGTAAAAAAATTCATTTTCCCTGCTGTCGGTTTATATGTACAGAGCAGGGCTCAACATAATTTTTGCTAGTCCAGGGGCCATTGGCTCCTAACTGAGAGATTTCTACGGGCCAAAATAATATTTTCGTAGTCAATTATTTTTTTTAATCTGGGATATAAAAATATATTATAAACCTGGTTTAAGACTTCTTCCTACTTAATTCTTTCATCGATTGATTGAGGAAAAATAGCAAATAGTGAAGAACATTTGTTTCAATTCGCTTGGTTTTGGTTTAACGTTGTGCTTAAGGATACTCTAAGTACAATGTGTATAAATAATTATTTTTTACTCACTTTGATATTATAAACAAATTGTAAAAAACAAAGTTGAATATTACTTCAAAGAATTGAGCATGAAAGAGGTAAAATTATCGTAAAAAAGATCAGAAATACATTTAGCCCGTTTTCTCTGCTTTCGTTTTTGAGTGTACCATATTTGGGATGTTTAGCTGTTATTATACCTACAGAGCTGATTTTTTGCACATTTCATCTAAACATATAGAACTAAAACACGATCATTCAGATTTTTAATATCTTTTTTCGTTTTTTAGATATAGGTATAAGGTTAAAATTTCACTATATTGACTCATTTTCTGGATTTTTTTACCTTTAACACAATATTGCTAGAAAACTAAGGCAAACAGGAAAAAACTGAATGATCCTTTTTTGGTATGTATTATACATTGATGTAAAATTTAACATTTGACATAAATGGTGTAAAAGATTGATTGATTAGTGTTTTACGCCACATTCAGCGGTATTTCAGCTATGCTGTGGCGTGAACATGGTGTAAAAGAAGTAGCAATTTGAAAAAGAAGTAGCAAAAATGTACTTTTTATGCAAAATGTTTTTTTCTGAAAGTTTTAGAAAAAAAATAATTTACTTATTATTGTTCTCTAGAAAAAGACAATTCAGAATATAAGTACATGTGTTGCAAAATTCGATTTTGTTTGTTTGATTGGTGTTTAATGTCGTACTCAAGGGTATTTAACTTATATGAGGACGGACACAAATACAGAACATCACAAACAAATCTGCTTCCCTTTACCCTTTAGCTCTGCAAACACCAGGGCAACAGAAATCAACCTCTTTTCTCGCCTCTTACAATCGACTGAGGAAGCCAAGGGAGTATTCTGCAGGGCCATGGCCTCCTGCTCCCTCACAGGGCTGCAAACTTCGAAGAAGTTTATAAGTAAAACGGCGAAAAAGAACGTGTCATAGTTGGAAGAACTCGCAAAACAAGATCTAATGGCAGAATTTCATCTTACATTGACCATTATTTAATCTACTATCTGATACATTTCAGATTTGAAAATGCCTAATATTAATATTACTAGATGGAATTCAAGAACTATAAGATAATTTAAAGAGGTCATAAGTAGTTATATTGTTCACTCGCAAATTGCGACTGCATACGTTTTGCTCCCTCGCCAAAATCAACTTTCAGTCGCAAAATGCGACCATTGCGCGGCTTTGCGCCCGATTATTTCAAGCCTTGCAGAGGACCAACACAAAGCGGATAATTAACCATTTGGCAGACAAAAATCTTAAGAAATTGACACCCACCCCCCATTCACCCTGTCAGGTTTTTGGTGCTGAGCAAATTTAAATTAAGACTTGAAATTGTACAATCTCTTACTTTAAACACTTCATTCTCACCTTAAATGCAATTGTTCTAAACATCTAATCTGCTTTCTGCAATCTTCCGAACATCATCTGCAACCGCCATTTTGTTCTTTAACTGGGGATCCTGGGTAATGGTATATCTAAAAGTTTTTGAAAAGGTCAGCACGGACGGTCAAATTTATACTCCTTCTATGGAAGAAAATCCATTTTCGGAACTGTAATTTTGGGAAATATGTAGCACTTTTCACATAAGCGACCACAATCACAATATTTAAAGCTTACCGTCGCTCTAACAGGCCTTATTTTTTCACGCGAATGGTCGTTCAGGTTACGTGGAGGTTACGCAAACGAAAATTCATGCGAACGGTCACCGTTCGCGCAAAATAAGTCCAGGGTGCCCACTGGGGTTAAAAAAACTAAACATACACAATAACTTGTCATCTTTGCCGCGATCTCAGAGCCAGACAGTCAGGCTGTGAGGCCCCTCAGCTGATTAGTATTCTGGTCACGTAGGCTATATTACCATATTATATAACATACCCCTACTGCTGGCATCCAATTTATAATGTAGAATGGAAAGTTTTTGAAACATT